>VNJZ01006118.1:0-44863 GCA_008042795.1 Drosophila asahinai
TATTCAAAGTGTGCAAAGTTTCGACATATATAGTATTTAAGCTAAGCACAATTTGACAAAAATTTTAAGCTTCACAGACCACTGTACCGATCACACAGACAGGCGCTTGTCATTGTGCGCGTGTTTGCGTAGCAACGGTTTCCAAGCACATTTTGTATGGGAATTAGGCAAAACTTTAAAGAATTATTGTGGCTAAACTAAGAGCGTCCCCAACATAATTTTGATATCCAAATGCTAGTTGAAGTACCCCCTATCTATGGTTTTTTTTTTTTTTTTTTTTGGAAGGGGCTCCGTTAATAGAGAATTACCACTTTATGGGGTCGGAGATGCCTCCTTCACTGCGTTGCAAACATCTGGTCAAAATTATAATACCCTCTGCAAGGGTATAAAAATGGTCATTTTCTATTAACGGAGCCCCTTCCAAAAAATTAAAAAAAAAAAAACTATAGATAGGGGGTGCTTCAACATACATTTGGGTAAAAAAATTATGTTGGGGACGCTCTGAGTTTAGTCACAATAAATCTTTAAAGTTTGGCCTAATTCCCATACAAAATGCGCTTGGAAACCGTTGCTACGGAAACACGCACACAGTCGGACCTTGTAGAACGGGTTGTTCAACAGAACGCATCTGCAACGGTTCTATATGCCGCCAATTCTAGCTCAAAAATGTCTAGAACTATTATATAATGCATATTAGATGTGTGCTATAACAAATGTTCTTTGGTTGGTATATTGGAAGCGAAGAAATGAGTTATAAAATAAATATTATGTGCAACTGTCGCTTCTCTAAGAACGCATAAATATACCTTACTTTGGAAGTAAATTACCCGAGCGCTTCCCGAACGGTCGGCTTTTTTTTATAGCTTCGGGTCCGTGCAATCGTCGCTTCTTTTAGAACGCATAAATATGCGTTCTATCCGAAACCAGCATTTATTGTTGTTTTTTATTCTCTGTCTCTTTCATATAAGTGCAATCGTCGCTTCTCTTAGAACGCATAAATATGTATTCTATCGGAAACCAACGTTTGTTGTTGTTTGCTGTTCTATTTTTCTTTCATATCACTGTATACACAAAATCCAAGCGCCTGTCTGTGTGATCGGTACAGTGGCCTGTGAAGCTTACAATTTTTTTCAAATTGTGCTTAGCGTAAATACTATATGTATATGTCGACACTTTGCACACTTTGAATACATTTATTATGAATTATAAATAAAACAAAAATTTGACAACGTAAAATACGAAGTAATTAACGACTTTTTAATCCCATTTTTTTTTTGTATTTTAATATTAAGATAATATTATATATAAAATTATAAAGAACCTTCCATGTTCTTATTTTCGTTTAATTTCAAAATCATAACTAAAAAAAATATATATTTATTAGAAATAGTTAAAGTAATGCTGCAGGCTCCGGCGCTCCTCTACGTTCTCAGTGAACTCATGATCACAGCAATACTCTTCTCTTACCTCATCAAACTGTATGTGCTTTACTATAAAATTCTCCTTATAATTTGTATACTCAAATGTACGTCTTAATATTGAAAAGTCGTTAATTACTACGTATTTTACGTTTTCAATTTTTGTTTTTCATTTATAATGTATAATAAATGTATTCAAAGCGTGCAAAGTGTCGACATACTCGTATATAGTATTTACGCTAAGTACAATTAAACAAAAAATTTAAGCTTCACAGCCCACTGTACAGCGACGATACACAGACAGGCGCTTGAATTTTGTGTATTCATCATTTGTCAGTGTGCGTGTTTGCTACACATTTTGTATGGGAATTAGGCTAAACTTTAAAGATGGATTGTGACTAAACTAAGAGCGTCCCCAACATAATTTTTATACCCAAATGTAAGTTGAAGCACCCCCTATCTATGGTTTTTTTTTTTTTAATTTTTTGAAGCGGCTCCGTTAATAGAAAATTACCAACAAAATTTAACTTCTCTGTTTTTAGACGTATTTCTATAAATTTTGAGATATAGCAGTGTTTTATGGTTATAGAATTACGGTTTTCATTTGTTTAAGATCGGACAACTATATCATAAAGCTGCCATAGAAGCGATCGGTCGATTTATATGAAAATGTAAAATTCTACATGTAAAATGTAAAATGTACAAAATTCGATATTTTTTCAACATTACTAAAATGGATCGATTTTCAATGGTCCAATTGCAGACTGCAAGGGTATACCAACTTCGGTTTACCGAAGTTAGCTTTCTTTCTCGTTTTAATATGTTACTTAAGACGCACTCATAATAGTTTCGTAAAAAAAAGTAACTTCACAAATTTATTAAAATTTTAAAACTTATATTATTATTTTATTGGCAGGTTAAAAGTTGGTATGACTCGCTTTTGTAGTATAGCAGAATGTCACATGCAACAATTTCCGGGCGCATTTTGAAGACGCTTTTTATTCTCGTCTTTCTGTGTTAGTGAGTGCTGGTAGCGAGTACGAGTGACACACATATATTCCTCGTGTACATGAGCGCGTGCAGTGCACAATTTTATTTGACTTCCGTGTAATGTTCACTCACTTTCGCGAACATCGGAGCCGAGTTCCCTGCGTCTTTGTAAGGAATGTATGTACATATATAAGGCCACATTACGTTATGTGCCTATGCGGCTGCTTTTAGGCGCTCTGCCGGTGTTTAAATATTTTCAAGGGTTTCAAAAGGGAGAAAGTTTGGTTTGAAACGACCAGAAACTACCCCAGATAACCACATTAGCCAGGAAATAAAAATGTAAAGGAAGGCATTAAATACTTTTTTCTGACTTCATTCAGTAATACATACTTATATAAACCTGAATTCTAAATTTGCTGTCCGTTTTCCGCATGCACATATGTATGTCATTAAGTTCGACTGTGTTTCTATCTAGAGTTGCAGTTTCAGTCTCGTTTGATTACGTGGTTTTTGTATAAGTCCCTGCTTAAAATGCTTTTTGGAGCGTCTGTGGGACTAAAACCACCTTCAGCAAAATATTTGCAAGGGTTGTGTGCATGAAGATGGGAATATAATTACATTTAAACTTCTGTTAAAGCTTCAGTGTGTTGCTCGAAGTTCTGAGTTTTTGGGTTAAGGTATTACGACCAGGCAAAAGCCAAAGGGAATCGGGATAAGGAAGAGAGATGGTGAAATATGAAGAAACATAAAACAATCTAATCACCATAAAGTAAACCAGGTCTGGGCAAAGCGCTGTTACCTGGCGAAAAGAGCTTGAGGCTTAATTTTCCATTCAATTTACGCAAACCCTTTGGACGACAACGACAATGGAACTAATCCAAGTCACAAAAGTCAGTCTAATTACGAGTAATAGTTTATTTAGCCGTCGGCAAATACAATCCCAACGCAACCGCAAACGACTTAAATGGACGTCCGGAAAAAGAGGAAAAGCACTGTAATTTAATGTAAACAATGGCTAACACAAAATTATGTCACAGTGGGTCCAGAGTGCGTCGAAAGCAGTTGAAAAGTAGTTTCGTGCTGACCCAAAAAGCACAAAAGGGGCTCGAACTCACTGTACTGACATCACGTACACTCAAACAAAATTAACCCTAAATTCAAGAAATTTGAATCTTCCAGAAAGGCTAACCATAAAAAGTAGGGTAACATATTTTTTATATTAGGACAAGAAGACCTAAAAGTAAAGAACAACTTTCTAAAATCTATTACTTTTTTCAAAAGTAGGGTAAATTGTTCTAAATTAAAAGACAACATTTCTAATATTTAAGGCAATTTTTTTTAATTTTATTTCTAAAATTAAAAAAATCACGTGTTCACATATTTAAGGTTATTATAGCAACATCTTTAAACAGTTTATTTATATGGATGTATACACACTCTGCCATACATATGTGAACTAACTTCTCATATGCGAAATATATCACGCACGATTTATCATTTTATTGTTTTGAAAGAACTGGTAAATTTTATGAAATATTTTTAGTTACTGTTAAATAAACATTAGAAATAAATACTCTTACCATTTGCCCCGACCGCGTTTCGAAACCACGACCAACTGGATTGCACACGCACGCCTTAATCACTAGGCCATTCGCCTGCGTACGCGTGACAGGCTTAAGAAGCCATTTGAGGAAACTTTGTTGAAAATCGAATTTAATTAACTTTATTTTTTAGTCGAAGGGCTTAAAAAAATACAACAAAATATTTAAGGGGCTAAAGTAATAAAAAAAAACAAATTCGCTAAAAAAAACACGTTGCCCTGAAAAAATTTCTAAACTTTCGAAAATATTTCTATTATTTAGGGTTATTTACATTTTATGATTACGATATTAGATTTTAAGAAATGTATTTTTGAAAAATTGTGTTTATGGCGAGCTTTTCTAGTTTTCAGAAAATAATTTCTAAAAATAAGAAAAAATTTTGTTGAACTTAGAAATTATTTCTTATTTCTATGGCGATTTTGGCTTATGGTGACCATTTCCTTGTTTTTAGAAAAATATTTCTTGTATTCTTAATACAAAAAAAAAAAATGTTCCAGAAAATTGGGCAAAAATTATTATAATGCATAAAGTGCACTCAGCGGGAGGAGATACTAGGTGGAGATACACGGAAGAAACATTTCTGAAATTGGTATTTTCGATCGAACTGCTTGGTAACAAGTGTATGTTGCTATAATGCTTACATTACATCTATGATACTCTGAGATATGGTAATTTCTTATGACTTTAATAAATCGTACAACTATATCATATAGCTGCCATGCGAACCATCGCATTCAACATATTGAGCATAATTGCATACGAAAAGGGTATGACAACCTTAGCTTACCGAAGCTAGCAGCCTTTCTAGTTAAAGTATGCATTTAGTACTAATATGTTTTAGTTATCCAATTTGCTGAAAGCGAGAGAAATATTCACTCTTGGGCTCTGTCAGTTGATCCTAATTGTTTTTTCTTGAGTCAAGCACTGAATCGTGAGGGTTTGCGATAATTATTGATCCGACCTACCTTTAAATTATTTGATACGGCTTGAAAATATTGTCAATTTGAAATAAGCAAATAAAGAACGGAAGCCGAATGTTATATAAACACGCTGCTTGCAAGTGGAATAAAGACACCGAATTTTGCGGATTTTCCTATCCTGGCAGCTATAAGATATAATTATCTAATTTAAATAAATTAACAAGAAAGAAAATTGATCCATTTTGGTAATGTTGTAAAAATATCGAAATTTGTAAATGTTGTAAATTTTACATTTTACACGTAGAATTTTACATTTTCATATAAATTGACCGATCGCTTCTATGGCAGCTATATGATATAGTAGTCCGATCTAAATGAAATTAAAACCCTAATTCTAAAACCGTTAAACACTGCTATATCTCGAAATTTATAAAAATACGTTGAAAAACAAAGTTAAATTTTTTTGTACATTCATTTCGCCATCATTCCTATGGCAGGTATACGATATAGTGGTCCAACATATATACTTCGTGACAAAAAAATAAGACTATGCTGAAAATTTTAGCTCGATAGCTCAAAAACTGAGAGACTAGTTCGCTTGGAAACCGACAGACGGACAGACGGACACGGCTAGATCAACTCGGCTGGTGATGCTGATCAAGAATATATGTACTTTATGGGGTCGGAGACGCCTCCTTCACTGCGTTGCAAATATCATGGCAAAATTATAATACCTTCTGCAAGGGTATGAAAAACGTATGTCAAAAATAAGATTACAGGATTCAATATTTTTTTTAATTCGAAATCTTTAAAAACAACCTAAATCGCCCAAATTGCACCGATCGTCCCTTAGGCAACTATAAGATATTGTGATCCGATTTCGATAAAATTCAATATACTTTTTTGATATAAATAAATTTAAAGATCGTATTTAATTTTAATCCGATCTCTTAATGTATCTAAGCTTCAGATCATTTGATAATGCCACTCCGTTGGTCCTTGGCATTGGTGCCAAAGGAATACATTGACAAGTTAGAATTACATAAGTGTGTATAAAAAATTGAACGCACGGCCCTAGATATGAAAAAAATAACCTTTAATTTTAAGGCTATTTCTAACGCTACAAAAGGGTATAGCCTACAGACTAAGCTTCAAAATAAAATTTGTCAACACTGCCGCTGTCCGTGTTTCGGCACAGTCTTGGCAGAGAAATTTGGAGACTCGCGAGTCGGGGCCATGGGCACCACTGAACTAGAGGAAGATTCTCATGTCACCTACACTGCTGAGAAAAACTGTAACACCATTTTCGATTTCTTACTTCAACGGTCTGTATCTTGAGTTATATAAAATGCATGCTGAAGATCTTAGTCTTATTTTGTTGGTGACTCATTTGACTATGTTTTCTGAAAATTTGATTGCCCGGAAGAAATATGGCAAAGAAAAATTTAAAGAATGTCAAATGTTACAGTTTTCACCCGAAACTTTTTTTGTAACCTTGAATTTAAGGTTCGAAACTCAATCATTAGGCTTTGTTTTTATTGGATGTGATCGTTTTTGATTAAATTAGGCACTAATAATTGCATAGGTATGTAAACACCTAATTTTGAATTACACGGTCACATTAGTGACCAGTTGGTATAATGTTATCGATAATAGTCCTAACGCATAGAATTAAGCTGGATTTTTAAGAAAAGAATATACGGTCACTTTGGTTTGGCGAATAAAAACGATCACTTCGTGAGAATCGAGAGAAACGAAATCATTAGAAATAAAATAAATCCGACGTTATTATTTGAAAATAAAAGCCTGTTAGTTTACAAATCAGGTGTGGGGTTCGCCCAAAGCATTATTTCGTGATGAAATACGCCGACATACTCAACATACTGCCGCCTTGGAAGGCATTTCGCTGGATTGCAAGCCCGTTGTTGATATCAGGGACCTTGATGCTAGTTTGCGAACATTTTCTGGAGACGACAATATGTCCGTTCACGCATGGATTCGTGACTTCGAGCTGGCTGCAGTTATGCACGGATTAAACAACTCTCAACGTTGGCTAGTGGGCAACCGAATGCTGGAGGGATCGGCCCGCTCATACGTTATACTTGGAAGGAGCTAAGCGAAAGTCTGCAAAAAACCCTCGGATTCCAGATGACTAATCACCAGGTGGTAAAGCACTTGCAGGGCCGTTCAATTATTACGAACGAATCGCTGCTGCAATATTTTATTGCAATGCGCTATATTGCTGAGCAAGGAGCCTTCCAGGACACAGACATCATAATATACATTGTTGATGGTCTGCAGGATGTGCAGCTCCATTGTATTATTGTGCTTCCCTCGATGAGCTCGATGAGTTATTCCGCAAGCAGTAAAGGATGAACATTTAGTAAAAAGTAGTTTTCGCGGCCTAAGCGGCAAAAGTATTATGACATTTGGGAAAATTAAGATTGTCCTTTTGTTCCAAGATGAGTATTATAGCATTGAAGCTTTATAATTCCTTATTCTATACTACCAACGCCCATACTTCTAGGCAGATATGTACTTAAACTCTTATCACTTAAGGTAGTCAAACGCAAAACTGTTATTAACAAAGGTCTAAGTCAGTTATCATTAATTAAAACCATTGTATTATCCTCCAATTCAATTTGTGTAACAACATAATGAAAAGCAAAGAAGAGCATTTATGTGTAAACGCAATTGCAACCCCGGCAAAGCCTCAGATCTTTCAGGAATGGATGTAGGATTACGCGAATTGTAGAGTATCAAATGAAGATGACGTGTTTAATGTGCTTCAATTGTAGAGTATCAAATGAAGATGACATGTTTAAGGTGCTTCAATGCAAGAATGTCCTGAAATAATACATAACCAATATATTGATAGCTTTTCTAAAAGTTATGGTGTGCTAAAATATAAAATGTGCATTCGTCTTACTGAATTTACACCATTTTATTGTGTCCCTAGAAGGTTGTCATATCATGAGAGAGAAATAGTTTCCGAAACCGTTAATGATCTTTTAGCCAATAGAATCATCCGACCTAGTAATTCGCCCGTATGCCTCAGCCGTGGTTTTAGTTAAGAAAAAAGATGGAAATGTTAAGAAAAAAGATGAAAAGATTGAGAGACTTTGTAAAAACCGAAAGATTGTTGGTTATATGGATGATATTATTTTTTGATAGTAACCGACTGCAGTTCCTTGGTTCAAACCTTGAGTAAAAGGTCTATAAATCCCGTATTGCCCGTTGGTCCCTTGAGTTGGAAAGTTTCAACTATCCGATAGCCCATTGGCCAGGGTCAAACATGGCCCATGTAGATACGCTTAGTAGGCAAACAGAGTTGCTGAGAGAAGTGGAAGGAATTTCTGATCCGTGATTCTGTCAAGAGATGTTGTACCTTCTGGACCTTGCAGCCCTATTAAACCTTGTGGTTCCGTTAAGTCTTGTGGTCCTACTGCACCTTGTATAACTACTGAACCTGGTAAACCTTGTGAGCCTAGTAGAATCGCTATACCTTGTGAATCTATAGAGCCTTATGAACCTTGTGGAACTCTTGAACCTTGTTAACCTAGTGAAAGTCCTTGTAAGCCGTGTGGAACTTCTAAACCTTGTGAATCTACGGAGCCTTGTCAACCTAGGAAACATGATCTACCTTGTGGTCCTAAGAAACGTGTTAGATCCGTTAGGTTTGCCCCTGAGGTTGAAGAGATTGTTGGAATCGCAGGTGCATCCCCTTAGGATATTGATTTACTTTAGCAGACCGAACAGATAAGAGATCTGGAAATCCGTCCGTGCAAGAGAAGTTGGAGATTGGTAAAATTGAAAATTTGTAGATACACTATCGTATAGAGCGAAGTGAGAAGCTGTGTATGTGTGTTCCGAGCCGAATGCGTGAAGATTTAATTAGGAAATTCCATGAAAAGTTGGGCCATTTTGCGGCAGATAAGTGTGTGAATAAACTGAGAGAAAAATATTGGTTCCCTGGTATAAAAAGTAAGGTCGATCTGTTTATAAAGAATTGTTTACCGCGCATTCTACATTTAATCCCGAAGAGTATTCCAAATAGAACGCTTCATAGTATACCTAAAGCTCCGGTCCCGTTTGATAAAATTTATATTGACCACCTAGGTCCCCTTTCGTCAATTAACTCAAAGAGATAGCACTTGTTGCTGATCATTGATGCGTTCACAAAGTTTGTTAAATTATATCCTGTCAACTCCACCAGTACTAGGAAAGTCAACTGCTCTTTAGAAAAATATTTCAAATATTATAGCCAGCCTCGCAGATTCATTTCCGATAGAGGCACATGTTTCACTTCCTTTGAGTTTAAAGAATTTCTTGAGTGTAGAAATATTGATCATATTAAAGTAGCCACAGCGGCCCCACAGGCAAATGGACAATTCAAGCGTGTGAACCTATATTGGGAAAGCTATCAGAGCTCCTGAATCAAGCCGATTGGTATTAATTTCTTAACCGTGTTGAATTCGCTATAAACAACTCCGTTCAGTGTAGTACCGGAAAGACCCCTAGTGGTCCAATGGTGGATGAGCTCACCGAATATTTGGAAGAGAAATTTAGTCAGGAGAAACCGCGATGTCTGGATACCGAAAGGGACGAAGTAAATGAAAATATACGTCAGTCACAGGTCCGAAATGAAACCCCACACGGCTTAAGGCATAGAGCACCTACGTTGTACAAGGTAGATGATGTTTTTGCTATTCGTAATGTTGATGTGACTTCAGGGCAATGTAAGAAGTTTGCACCCAAGTATCGTGGTCCATATAAAGTAAACCGTATTTTTCCGATCTACCGTTATGAAATAACTGATATTGACAATTGTCAGCTTACGCAACTCCCATATAAAGAAATCCTTGAGGCTGCTAGGCTTAAACCGTGATTGCAAGTGTGAAATAAAACCATAGGAATGTGCGTATGATCGAGGTCGATCAAATGTCAGGTTGCCCGAATGTAAACACCTCATTTTGTATTATCATTTTGTATTTTGTATTATAATGTTATCGATAATAGTCCTAACGCATAGAATTAAGCTAGATTTTTAAGAAAAAAAATAAAAAGATTATACGGTCACTTTGGTTTGGCGAATACGAACGATCAGCTCGTAAAAAATCGAGAGAAAACGAAATCATTAGAAATAAAACCAATCCGATGTTATTATTTGAAAATAAAAGTCTGGGAGTTTACAGGTAAGTTATCCGGCTTGGCGCAAATTCTAAGCTATGGCTATGTATTACGGATGGATGCGGAATTTCTACAGGAGAAGGGGGGAGGAGCGACGGTTGCAGAGCACTCGAAGGAGTGGAGAAGGGGGGATTCTCGGCGGTATCCTTCCACGCGGATGGAAGGTAGCGATCGGACAGGGGTGTGTCTTCGCCGGCATTAGGGTCATTGACTGGGTCGGGTCTTAGCTAAACGCTCAATAGTAGTTTTTTAGAATTTAGTATTTTATTTAGGATTAATTATAAGATCGTGACTTCTTGTCTTAAAGCTATCTTAGATTTATTTATATATGTAGTAAACAAGGTTGTAGACTTCGTGTCAAAAAGGGAAACTTAACAAAAGAGATAATAGCATAATTCGTGATAGGAAAAATAGCGTCATTTGCGCGCCCGTATCCCAAGGGGCATCACATCGGGGGGGGAGTAATTTATTTGGTCGCTGCTGTTGGGCTTTATGGGGACCAGGTAAGATCCGTCATCTTGTCTGAGGCGGAACCTCTGGCGGGTCCAGAATGCAGCGGGCCACCGGAGCTCAATCTCCTGCCACACCTCAAGCGGCACTCGGCCGTCCGGCGTGTCGCATTGCCAATCTTGGGGTAGGGTGCACCGCTCGTGGTAGCGTGGTCGACTTCGGAGGGCGGTGGTGCCACCTCCGAGTGTCGCCCTAGTGCATCTTGGCGTGCCATCTCGTCCCGCCAGTCGAGGACCATCTCCTCTACTTCCGGCGGGACCGGTTGGAGTAGGGCGTCTAGTGTACGCGGCGAGATACCCAAGTCGAACCCCTCGCAGTTTTGGGGTGTCGTGGGCGTCTGTGGTGTCGTGGTGCGTGCCGGTGTGCTGGGACGGGTGTGAGGCTGCGTCTGGCGTCGACGGAACTGTGGCCCTTCCTCGTCCTCACTGCCGTTGGATTGGGATTCCCAATGCATGGCCTTCCCACAGGCGGTGTCGGATGAGAACTCGTGGAACGGAGGGGGCGGGGCCACCATAGCGCAGGCGGTGGCTTCGTCTCCGAGCGCTTCTTCGGCGTGGCTCCCCTGCGTACGCTCGTCCGTGCTGGAAGGTATGTAGGTCGGCCCTGCCTGTTCGGCCTCAGGTGCGGCAGGGGGCGTCCGGAACGACGCGACGCGAGAACAGGTGCTCGTCGTCCTCGGGGTCTGATGCGGCCCGCGGAGGGGGGTGTCCTTATCAGGGTCCGATCCGTTCCCCTGCTGGTTGCCGTAAGGACTCGTGGGGTTGTACTCCCGTGGTGAGCCCTCAGACATGGGTGACCAGTGCAGCGCGTCCCTCGACTCGGGATCCGAGAACTCGCTCAGCGGATGAGACTGGATGGGCGCAGTCTCTGCGTGCGAGTATCGGGATGTGGACGGTGCTGCCTCGGCTGATTGATACTCCGGTGTAGTATGGCGTGGGGAGGCGCCGTACGGCGGCGTCGAGTCGGTGGAGTTCTGACGGTGCGCAGCCCTGAGTGGGGCAGATGAACGGGTGCGTGGGCGACCTCGTCGTGCCGTGTTGCGGGATTGTGTCCTTGCGCTCGGAGGTGCCAGCGAGGATTGCGATGCTCGCTCGGTAGCCTTCTCGCGCCGGCTCGAGTTATCCCGAGTGCAGGGTCGGGACGCCCTTCCCCGGGCGGAGTCGTAAGTCCCGTGGGGGGGTTGTCGTTCGAGAGGTGGAGGAAAAGTCCCAGGGACCCTCATCGTCGCTGCGGTGGTGCTCCATTTTCCGGCGTTGAACTCTTGCTGTGTGGTTCCTGGTAATGAAAGTCAAACTTAACTAGCTTAGTCTACGTGTTCTTAAGTGATACTAGTAAAAAAAAATGGGCAGCAGAGATCAACTCCTAATGTTATTGTGTAGACTTAAGGTTAACAATGCGTTCAGTGTTAGCTTAACATTCGGGACAGTTAGAGGTTGGGGCTACTTATAATCACCCCCCGCTGATATTGACGCCGGCTGGCATGTCGATGGGAGCACTGGGATTGGCTCCCACTGTGGAGTCGTCTTCGTGGTCATCTTCTGGATCGCTGTGTTCTGGAGAAGAAAAAGAATGGAAAGCTTTTAAATTTCCAATATTGGCCAATCGACCCTTTCGGTGACCGGGTAGGCGAATTTGGACTACATTGAGCGAGGGGAAAGCAACCACTTTGTACGGCCCATCAAATTTTGGGGCGATCTTGGCGAACCAGGACGAGCGTCGGGTTTCCAGGTTCTACGGCGCAGATTGTAATGTCGCCCTTGGTCGCGACTGGGCCTCTGTATGTTAGTCTTGACAATCTTGTAGATCTCCCTTAGCCGATCTGCTTTCTCTGCTGGGGTTTGTGTTGGCGCTCCTGCTCCCGGCTCCACTTGCTCGTAACACGATCCCGGTAGACGCGGCTCTCTAGCCTGCAGCAGAAAGACTGGACTGTATCCCGTTGACTTCGACACGATGGAGTTGATGGCCAACCATAACTCCGGTAGTAGAATATCCCAAGTTTTCTGCTGTTCTCTTACGTACTGCGATATCATCGTCTTCACTGTACGGTTGGCACGTTCAGTGGGGTTCTCCTTGGGGCAGTAAGGTGCGGTGAACTGAAGTTCCACCCCGGTTTGTGAAAGAAAATCTTTAAAGGCTGTTAAATTGTGTACCATTGTCACAAACTATTTTCCGTGGGCCCCGAACCGACACAGTATCCTTTCACGAAAACCTAAGATGAGTGTGGCTGTTGTCGCTTTTCGTAGCGGTACGAGCTCAACCCATTTGGTAAAAGTGTCGAAGAAGACGAGTAGCATCATATTTCCCTGTTTAGAGCGAGGCAGTGGCCCTATGAAGTCAGCGCAAAGAATCCCGAAGGGTTCGCTAGCTTGTCTCTTAAGCATTTTCCCCGCTTGCTGACGTTGATCTATTTTGGTCCTTTGGCATGGAACGCATAGGCGCACATACCGGCCAACATCCCGGAACATTCCCGGCCAGTAGTACTTCTGTGAGATTTTCAGGATTGTCTTCCGAATGCCTAAATGTCCGGCGGTGGGAGCGTGGTGATATTCTTGGAGAACTCGTTGTCGATATTCAGCTGCCACGCAGAGCTTCCATGGGATGTAATCCTGGTCGTCAGGGCGGTGACCAAGGTGTCGGTTTAATTCCCCGTTCTCGACAGTATTATCAGGGAACTTCGGCTTTCGTTGTAGCCACTTACACTGGTGGTTATCTGGCGTGAGCATATGCAGCGTCTCCAGTGGTTGCCGAGATAAGGCGTCGGCGACCACGTTGTACTTCCCACAGCGATAGAGGACGTCATATTGATATTGCTGGAGCTCTAGGGCCCATCTCGGAATTCTCTCGGTGTGATTTTCCAACCATTTGGCCTTCCTCAGATTCTCCATGTGCTCCTCCAAACTCGCCCCGATGACAATGATGTCATCAAGGTAGGCGAAGGCATGTGGATCCATGTCAGGCCCAATTACATTGTCCAACGCACGCTGAAAAGTTGCAGGGGCCGAGTGTAACCCGAAGGTCATTACTCGCCACTGAAAAAAGCCTCGGGCGGGAACAGTAAATGCCGTGCATTCGCGGCTGTTGACCGCCATGGGTATTTGCCAGGACCCCTGTGCCTAAATCGAGGGTAGAAATAAACTTCCCATTCCTTAGCCGTTCAAGAATGTGATTCCGTGTCCGTGGTAGCGGGTATGCGTCGGGAATTGAGCTCGCATCCAGTTGGCGATAGTCGACACACATGCGCCACTGACCAGTTTTCTTCTTAACCAGCACAGCACAACCTTCTTTCTTGCCAAGCTTCTTATTGAAAATGATGCATCTTACATAGTTTTTCACAACCTGCTCATTCTCTAAATGATCCAAAAAGATAGTTGAACAGCATTTACAGTATTCTGTAGCGCAAAATGACCTGCATTGTGGGCGTCAACAATAACTTCTTTTTCCGTCGCTTTTGGGATTACAAGGAGGTCATTGCCGTTCACCTTCTTATAGGCAAGTCCAGCTTTCATCTTGTACCTCTCATATGGACGGCTGACGAGAATTTCCATAATTGCCCAAAGCATCTCGTCTTTTCCTTAAGCGTTTTTCATTCGAGCTGTTATCTCTAAGGACACGAGCATAACACGATCGGGATAGCGACTAAGGCAGTCAACGTGCTTTAATCGCTCTCCTGGACGATGTCCCACCGCAAATTCGAGCTCCTGCAAATAAATAATCTACTGCGTGACTGCTCTTGGCACATCCGCCTTCTGTAGAGTTTGCTTGAACGCGGAGCAATCTGTTATCAACTTTAACGGAGATCCAAGCAGATAGTGTCTAATCTTTTTTACCGCTAGATACACGGCTTTTGCTTCCAGAATGTAACTGTGCTGGCGAGACTCACCATCTGTTCTCTTCTTGCTCCAATACTGGATTGGGTGGAGTCTACCATCGAACCACTGCATTAATACCTTACTGCAAATCCGTCTTTCTATGCATCCGTGTGTACAATTTTAAAACTGGCTCCTTCGTTAAGGTGAGTATCAAAACTACACGACACCAAGAAAACTTTTCTTTCAACCCTCGCCAAATTCCTGCAACGTACGGAGAAAATTTTTAAATGCTATTGGATAGAACAAAGCATAACGTGTAAAAACAGGTCACCTTATCGGAAGACTTAACGTTGTTTTTTGTAAATATACTCGCTTTTAAGCTGAGTTGCTCCCGTATCAAAACTAAACAACAGTTAAGTTTTTTAATATTTTTATAAGGAACAATGTAATACGGAATATTTCTTAAACTTAATTTATTTTAGATAGATCCACCCGTAGCCTTTCCGACTTCAAAAAATCTTTTTACGCATTGTCCTTGGTATCCTTCTAATGAAAATCGTGCTAAAACTTTATTTTTGTAATTTTTGTAATTTTTGGCTTTAAAACTAACAAAAAGGCTTTCGGCTAAATCGATTTTATCGTTATTAATAAAATAAAATATTTCAAAAAATATCAAAAGAGGAGAAAAAATGATCAAAAATTAGACAAAACAGCTGAAGTCCTTGTCCAATTTTGAGGTTAGGTACCGGTTTTTAAGTTTTTTATACAAAACGTATTTTTGTTTCTTAACACTTTTTTGATATCATTTTCCTAATGAAAATCCCAACAAAATGATGTATTGACCATTAAAATCGGAAGAAGGGAACTTGTGTGAGGTCATCTCTTCATCTACTGCAACCTCTGCAACAATGAAACCAGCTAGGCACGTGATTTTCTTTCCCAGTCCACGAAGCTTCGAAGCACATCTCTCCAGGATGTCATTGGGAATTTTGTTGAAGATAAACTTCCTCAATATAGATACGTCGGATCCAGTATCTACTAGGCACTCCACTTCGACGTCGTTGA
This sequence comes from Drosophila asahinai, assembly GCA_008042795.1. Lineage (NCBI taxonomy): Eukaryota > Metazoa > Arthropoda > Insecta > Diptera > Drosophilidae > Drosophila > Drosophila asahinai. The sequence continues at coordinate 15,504 of VNJZ01006118.1, forward strand.
TGGTGACCTTCTTCATGCGGCTTGCACTGCGCACAACTTAAACGCCAGCAGCTGACCCAGGGCAGTCCCTAGACATGTGTCCCTCCATGTCGCCGATCAATTCATGCTGCTTCCTCGAATTCGGCGTCCATTTTTCATCATTCGGCTGAAACGGCTTAGTTCCCTTCTCGCCGACGCGTTCAAACACCTGATACTGCTCCTGCAGCTCTTTATAGGACTTGCAACTGTAGAAAGTATATTTGAAGTCACTTCTCAGGTTTAGGCCGTCGACGATGTAGCGGATTACAGAACGTGCATCTATGCTGCCAAGTGCTGCAATTTTCCTCATCTGCAGAAGATACTCGTGAAACGATTCCTGCTTACGTTTCTTGCGATCACGGAACTGCTCATGAACATCCGCGCTGCACACATACTGACGAGTTAACTCTGTTTGCAGCAACATACGAATCTGTGTGTACTGGCCCAGTCGGACCTGGTCGCTTCCAGCAAGCACATTTCTATGCGTTCTCAGCGAGTATAGAATGCATTCTCTATAAGTGAGGTCTTCCTCTCAGATTAATATAGGGTGAAACAAGGAAACCACTGTTCTTTTTTTGTATGCTGCAACAGTTCTTTCGCAATATATAAATAACGTCTAAAATATGCGTTATATAACCCATCTGCAGCACACATCAATAACGGTTCTGTAGGAATGTATCTTTTATGCAAAATACCGCTTCAAATAACCCATTGATAACAGTTATAGGAAGGAAGCAATTAAGAACACAACTGTAATAAAAAACCGTTCGGTGAGAATGCATTAATAACCATTTAAACAGCAATAAAAATATATTTAAAAACATGTATTTTATTAAATTTGAAATGTACACATAATATACAAGTATATAGGTTCATTTATTCGAACAGTAAAATCTTTTATGTGATTAGTGAAGAAATCCTGCAATTATATTGAAAATAATAATAATGTTTTTTAATTTTAATAAAATAAGGTTATAAAACTAATAAATGGAAAAGTAATATTATAAACACTCACCGTAAATCGCAAATATTATCTGAAATAAAATTGTTATCATATTATGACCTATAAAGAAATGAAATCTGAAATGATAAATAATCTGAATCTGAAAGATCTGAAATAAAAGTAATCAGGCGTGCTCCGGTTTTCACTTTTATCTTTCGTTTTGAGACCAAAAACGTACTTTTCGTTTTTAGGTGCTCCGGTTTTCACAAACTTTTTGTCATCGTTTTGTTATCGAAATATTTAATCGTTTTTATTGCTCAAACAGATGACTTGGATGTTTTGAGAAGTAAACGGAATGCTTAAATGCCTTTACTCTTTTTAATTGTTTGTTTTAAAGCCAAAGACAGGCAGAAATTGTTTATTTATTGTTTATTGATCTACTGATGGTGTGAAATGAACATCAATAGACTAAGGAGTCAACTATATTTTTCCTTTTGCAATTAAGCACCGATCTGAAGTAGAAAAAGGAATTTACTTTTCATTTCGACAAGACAAACTTGCCCGTTTTTGAAAATGAAAAAATCTTGTAAAAGTGAAAACGGGAGCACCGATTTTTTGTTTTCGAAAACGAAAACGAGAGAATCTTGTGAAAGTGAAAACCGGAACCTGCCTGAATATTTTATTTATTTTATTAGGGCAATAGCTTACCTTATTTTGTTAAATTATATGAAACTGAAATGAATTAACCTTTGTAATAATAGATATATGTTTTGCTTACCTTGCATACTTATTAAAATGAATTTCACAACTGCGTCAAGCAAATTTCTTAATACAACTGAAGCAAGTAACAAAGAAAACGAAACGACGATCGCAGTGATATGAAAGAAAAATAGAACAGCAAACAACAACAAACGTTGGTTTCCAATAGAATATGTATTCTATATTTATGCGTTCTAAGCAGCGTGACCGTTTATGGTATTTTTTACAATGTAAAAAAATATTTACACAAATATGACAAAAAATCGATTAATTATCGTAAAAAAAAACGAGAAAGAAAGCTAACTTCGGCAAACCGAAGTTGGTATACCCTTGCAGTCTGCAATTGGATCATTGAAAATCGAACCATTTTAGTAATGTTGAAAAAATATAGAATTTTGTACATTTTACATTTTACATTTTACATATAGAATTTTACATTTTCATATAAATCGACCGATCGCTTCTATGGCAGATATATGATATAGTTGTCCGATCTTAATGAAATGAAAACCTTAATTCAAGAAGCATTAAAATCTGCTATATCTCAAAATTTATAAAAATACGTTGAAAAACAGAGAAGTTAAAATTTTTTTTACATTAATTTCGCCATCATTCCTATGGAAGCTTTACGATATAGTAGTCCGATTTCGGCCGTTACGACATATATACTGTGTGCTGAAGAAATAAGACTATGCTAAAAATTTCAGCTTAATAGTTCAAGAACTGAGAGACTAGTTCACGTAGAAACCGACAGACAGACAGACAGACGGACATGGCTAGATCGACACGGCAGGTGATGCTGATCAAGAATATATATACTTTATGGGGACGGAGATGCCTCCTTCACTGCGTTGCAAATATCATGGTAAAATTATAATACCCTCTGCAAGGATATAAAAAGATGGAAGATTCCCATTTAAAGAATTTTCGATATAATTTAAGCGATTATTTTAAGATTTGGGAAGATCTTAAATTAAGTAAATTTGTTAATGGAAAAACCCTGATAAATCTTATTTTTGGAATTTTTGGTCTTTATTTATTTTAAGAATGCAAAAAATCTTACAATGAGATTTTATTTTTTCTATCAGTGTACGATTTCTAAAATGTTTCACCAAGAAATATAGATTTTTAGGCAATATGACCACATTTGAGTCATTTATGGCCTAAAATACAATTTTTAGGCATAAAATCGACAATTCCTACGATTTTAGAAATTTCTTTTTTATGGCCTAAAATACAATTTTTAGGCATAAAATCGACAATCCTACGATTTTAAAAATTTCTTTTTTCTTGGTATAAGACATTATTTGAGCTGAATGTGCTATCGTCACTTATTTCTTACCTAGTTAAGAGGTGTTTTTGTCTGATGACATATTTCCTCGATATTTCAGATTAATTAAATGTTTATCAAAATACAAGGAACAGATTTCTCACACAATCTGCTGCTAAGTTTTAGCTTTTTAAATTTAAATTTAGCGTGCCAAAACTCTTTATCATATCAGGCTAATGGTATCGGAGTGAATGGACGCAGAAATTCCTAAGTAAATTCAGCCAGAAGCTTTAGAAGCCAGCTTCACATTCTTGGTTGTGCATTAGAGAAAATTGTAGTTCAGTGGACGCTTTAAGGCGCTCTCGGAAAGCAATTAAATTCAAATAAATTAATTTGATTAAAGCAGATTAACCCACAGCAGACGTCGGAAGTGCCCACATGCACCGTTGACTCCTCGAGTGGAGGCGGGTTAATTGTCATGCTCTGTGCATGCACTTAATGTCCTTGCTATCGACATTTGCCCTGATTTTACTTCCGTGGCAATATCCGTTGGGCCACCGCGCTCCAATAACTCTTTGCTTATTTGTATCAACCCTTAGTTTAACTTTAAGTTATTATATAAAAACTGACTTACCAGCACAGCGTGTAAACATTTTTTAAGGGCTTCGTGTTTGCATCCCTATCTGGATTATGGGAGGGAAGTTCGTAGTAACCTGCCTAGTTTATGTTCAGCGATTTTAATTTAGATTCCCAACTCGAAAAGCAAAGTGCACGCAAGTGCATAAATCTCGTTGAATAACTTGTGAAACAACTTTTTCTTACTAAATGAAGAGGTAAATTACAAAAAAAAATTTTTTTTAAGATTACAATATTCGATTTCCGTTTTCATGGCCAGACAAAAATCCTTGCTACGTTGAGCCCATAACTGAGCGTATAGTAAGGTACATACCAGTTATTTCGAGATGGAATATTTTATTTATATATTATATGGAGTTTTTCAGGTAAGACTTAAAGGTACAAATAGTTTTATATGGTGCATAAAATACAGCTTGCACTTAAAAATTTCTGCAGCGCACCAACTCTGCATAAATATGCATTTATTAATACATATATCAAGCTCCTAGCCAGCCGGCCTTGCATGTGCTAGCTCGTACTTCAAAGATTAATTGGTAGCATGCAAATGGAATTAGATTACTGGGTCGTTCGAGGTGAGTTGAAGAGAGCAGAAGCATATTGTTCAATGCCAACATTAAGGCACTCAGAGTGAAAAGTTTTTAAGCAAGTCTGCACTAAATTTGTTATACCCGGTACCCATAGATTACAAGGGTAATATAAGTTAGTGTCAACCGAGAATGTATTTAACAGGCAGAAGGAGAAGTCTCCGACCCTATAAAAGTATTTATATTCTTGATCAGCTTCACCAGCCGAGTCGATCTAGCCATGTCCGTCTGTCTGTCCGTGTGAAACAACATATCTCAGAGACTATAAAAGCTAGAGCTACCACTTTGTGACAACATTGGAATCTGTTGCACGCAGATCAAGTTTGTTTTAAAATTTAGAAACGCCCACTTCCGCCCCCGAAAATCATAAAAAAACGGTATATGAGCCATGTCGTAAATTTCGGCTTGAAGTAAATAAATAAAAGAAATAAGTAGGCCATCGCGGACGTGTTCTAAGAATTTGATTCTCAAATTCTCAATTCTCAAAACCTCAAAAATGTAACTAATTTATATAAGGTTTCTGCTTTTTTCGCTTCCGTAGGCCTTTACAGCCTAAATATGGTAAGAATGCATAAACTTGGCTATTTCGTGATAAGATTAGCCTTCATTGTACTTGTTAAGGACTTTTTCCCTGAAATACATTGATTTCTGTGTGCTAATGCTTAATTCTGAGATAATTCAGACAAAAATCTAAATAACCTTAAAAAATTTGTATTTTTTGTAAACTTTTGGACGCTATATGGTTAAAGGGGAGTTCCGTTATCAATTTCCCAAAAAAAAAAAAATTATCAGATTAGGCTTAAAATAAGAAATATTCAAATAAGTAGGGCAACTGTGCCAAGACTTTTGTTTCACGAAATAAGTTCATACCTTGTACCCTTGCAGAAAGTATTATACATTTGCCATGATATATGCAACTCAGTGATGGAAGCATCTCCGACCCCATAAATTATATATATTCTTGATCAGCATCACCAGCCGAGTCGATCTAGCCGTGTCCGTCTGTCTGTGTGTCTGTCTGTCGGATTCTACGCGAACTTGCCTCCCAGTTTTTGAGCTATCGAGCTGAAATGTTCAGCATAGTCTTATTTCTTTAGCACGCAGTATATATATCGGAACTGCCGAAATCAGACCACTATATCCTATAGCTGCCATAGGAATGATGGCGATATAAATGCAAAAAGTTTTAACTTCTCTGTTTTTAAACGTATTTTTTTAAATTTCGATTTATAGCGGGTTTTTATGGGTTTTAGAATTACGGTTTTAATTTTATTAAGATCGGCCGACTATATCATAAAGCTGCCATAGAAGCGATCGATCGGTCGATTTATATGAACATGTAAAATTCTACAATCTAATTCTACATTGCCTTAGGGCGGTGTGTTAAAATTCTAACATTATTGCTAATATCTCCCATATTTATCATCCGATTTTACTGAAATTTTCAGGAAACGTCCGCTCTATCTTATTAATTTATTGTATCTATTAACTTTAACCCGAAAATAACGAGAATAGCATATTTTACGTTTTTTATGATTTTTGAGGGCCATGCCCACCGTGGCCAAATTTTAAAATAAATTTGATCTGCGTGCAAAAGATTCCAATGTTGTCACCAAATTTGGTAACTCTTGCTCTTTTAGTCTCTGAGATCTGTTTTTTGTTTGTTTGATGCTGATCAAGAATATATATGCTTTATGGGGTCGGAGATGCCTCCTTCTGCCTGTTACATACATTCTCGGTTGGCACTATACTCGGGTATAAACAGCTGTTTCCTTTCAAGAGGGTGCTAAAAAGCACTTTTCCCTAGTAGAAACACCTTTTCCGCTTTTCGTGATTCTCGTGCGATAGTTGGAAAAAGCAACGTAGTGAAAAACCACCCTAACTTATAACACCCTTGTACCCTATGGGTTACAAAAAATGTATCGTCCATTATGTATCGATCTTTTCGGGTTACTTTTGCTTGTGTTCGTTTTTTTGTCAATTCGTTAATAAACCAAATTAAATTCAAACGTTTGGTTGTAGAAAATCTATTGCCATTTGTTTGTTCTATTCCCCAAAACTGTATCTAACTGATTAATTATACTAATTCCGTGGGGATCTTAAATGGTTGCGATCACCAGAACAACATGATAACTGATCACTGATAGATTTCATACGATAGTTGTGCTGAACGAGCATGGTTACTAATCATGATGCAAACATTTTTCCCATCGTGGGGGGTAGGGTATTTAATTTTTCTTTCGCCATATTTTTTTAATTTTTATTTATAAATGGCCAAAATCTTAAGAATATAAAGTTCAAATTTGACATCGATCGGAGCAAAAATAGCGAAGTAATGGGTAGTTGAACGGAGGTCATTCTATGTTCGATGTATGGGGAGCCAACACCTTAAGGCGCTTTCCTGCCATCTTCAAAGTCGGTGTACACGATTACCAAAAATCTACTTGACCAATAGTTTTGATATTTTGCACACAGCTTCTGAAACTAATTACCCAGGTATCACCATCGGGTTTTTTCTTAAATTTATTTTTTATTCTATTTTTTATTTAACAATTAAAATTTTTTTTTGTCAAGAATTCAAATTTAGACATCAAACCTTCATGAAAAATCGAAAAATAATTATAAAATAACATCCACGGTGATACCTTAGGACAATTATCCTTTAACTAATGCATATTCTGGTTTTCATATCGGATAATTCTGTGAACCGTTAGGATGTACACCGCAGGAGGGGCCACGGGAGATTACTTATAATTCCTATACCTGCATATATTTTTCAATAAAACATTTTTAGAAAAACTGTCTAAATGTTACTTTATTATATGCCATTTAAGTTGATATACTAGCTCAAGCCGTTTCACCACAATTTTTTTTTTTTTTTAAGCAAAAATTCCTAGACTCTTGGCTTGGCTTCAGTACCCGGATATTAAGACTTGGCTTAGGAAAGATGAATCGGCTGCCTTACGAGTTTAATACAGTTATTGCAAATGCACAATAACTGCAAGTAACTTGTGAAGTAAACTAAAAGGCAAAACAAGTTTCTAACCCTTCCAGGGTCCCAACCCACGACTCAGTGTGCGATATACATGCTACGCAGCCTGCTTTTGCAACGGTTGCGGGCCTGCCTTAAAATGTTGCCCTAATTGCTTATATCTCTCACGTTTATCATCCGATTATACTATAATTTTCACAGAAAATTTTGTTCGCATAAAAGTCAATATTTCCTATTATTTTTCCTTAACTGAAATTCAAGAGATTATTATAGGCTTTTTATAATTTGGGAGACCGGAAGTGAACGTGACCAATAGATTGAAATGTTGATTACCACATTTGGTAGCTCTTGCTCCTATAGTCTCTGAGATCTGTTGTTTCATACGGACAGATGGATTCGATTCGGCTGGAGATGCTGATCAAGAGTACATAGTTTATGGGGTCGAAGTTTTAATACCCTTGAACCCTATTGGTACTATTGGTAATAAAGTAAAAAAGTTTTGCGCTTTTTTCAGCTTTCAGAGATAAACTCTTTGAGTTATCTTTGAGATCTGATTACCAACACGGACAGACGGACCTGGTTAAATCGACTCGGCTGGTGATGCTGATCAAGAAAGGGTCGGAGATCCCTCCTTCTGCCTCTTACATACATTCTCGATTGGCACTAACCTATAATACCCTTTTACCCTTTGGCTACCGGGTATAAACAGAATAAACAGAATACAAAAAAAAAAAATGGCAGTGGACTGAGTCGAGCTATGGTTTCTCAAACTCCAGTTCACAGTGCTCCCGGTAAACTATCAATTCAATAGGAAACTGCTGGCCAAAGCTGCATTAAGGGTACTTTGAAAATGGAGAAATTTCCGGATTTCTAGTAGGCCGATCCAAAAATCCTTTCTTAACGTGTATATTAAACCAATAACGAAGCATTTTAAAAAAATCAAGTGGATAAGCCTATACGTATAAGCTAGTCGAGCGATACTAAAAAAAGGGTTACACATTTATATATAAACAGGTAGGCTCCGGTTTTCATATTCACAAGATACTCTCGTTTTCGAAACTCGTTGATCTATTGATGTTCATTTCACACCATTTGTAGATCAATCTAGTTCGTATTTACTTTTTAAATAATTCTTTCCTGACCCCACCTCGCATTTGGGAACAAAATATTTGCCGTCGGCAACAACATCTTTCGTTTTGGTTACCAGTACTGCCTTACTGTTAATGGAACAAAACAATCTGGTCGAAATGCTTCTAAATTTAAAAGGTGGTCATTAATAATGTTCAAAGAGAATAAAATAAGCTTTTAATAAATAAACCAGTTTATTTTAATGTTTAAATGGTATTTTTACGAATAAAAAGGGGTATAAAAGTCATATCATCAAAGGGTGGCAGCCGTCTTGGACCGATAAATAAACAATTTCTGCCTTTATTTGGCTTTAAAACAAACAATTAAAGAGAGTAAAGGCTTTTAAGCATTCCTTATACTTCTCAAAACTTCAAAAAACGATTAAATATTTCGATAACAAAACGATGACAAAAAGTTTGTGAAAACCGAAGCACGCCGTATACTTTTACGATATTTAAAGCTTTAGTTCAATGAACTTACACATATAGCTTTTATTTGTCCAACACCTAGAATGTTCTAAAAGCTCTGTAGTTGCTTAAAACAGACTTTGTTTTAAAAACTTATATATTTCAGCAGATACTCCACCAGTCTAAAAAGCTTTAAAGCGTTTTTGAGCTTTTGATACCCTTAAACTAGAAATATGAACGTTCTGGCAGCATTATAAAATCTGTCTTAAAAATTGTGAAAATAACTTATATTCTATAAAAAACATAAAATAAGATATAATTATTTTATTCGAATTTTATAGCTTCAGCTATTAGTGACTTTCACAGTTTAATAGGCAACAATTAAACTTTAAGTCACCACCGTGCTGCAATAAAATCGAATACAAGAAGAACAACCTTTGCCATCGCCCAGGGGTGCAATGAAAAACAAGCTATACAAAACAAAACTGGAAAATAGACACAGACGAGGGGGTTGGAATCGAGGGGCAAAAGTTTTCACAGTCATTGCAGTGGCAACAACTTCTAGTTTCATGCGACCCCGAAGCACCGGCACACTTAAATTTGAATTGGAATAACATTAAAAAAAGACATAGAAGGGCAACTATAAAAACAACAAGAAAGAAAGCTAATTTCAGTAAACCGAAGTTTGTATACCCTTGCAGTCTGCAATTGGATCAATGAAAATCAATCAATTTTAGTAATGTTGAATTTTACATTTTTATATAATTCCACCGAACGTTCTATGGCAGCTATATTATATAGTTGGCCGATCTTAATAAAATTAAAACCGTAATTCCTAAACCTTAAAAAGCCGCTATATCACAAAATTTAAAGAAATACGTTGAAAAACAGAGAAGTAAAATTTTTGTTTACATTTATTTGGCCATTATTCCTAGGCAGCTATAGGATATAGTAGTCCGTTTACGGTCGTTCCGACATATATACTGCGTGCTAAAGAAATAAGATTATGCTGAAAATTTCAGCTCGAAAGCTTAAAGGCTGAGAGACTAGTTCGCGTAGAAACCGACAGACAGACAGACGGACAGACAGACTTTATGGGGTCGGAGATGCCTCCTTCACTGCGTTGCAAATATCATGGCAAAATTATAATACCCTCTGCAAGGGTATAAAAAGAAGGAAAGATGGCTAAAGGAGTAGTAAAAGTTGTGTGAAAAACTGGTAACACGAAAAGTGAAACTGACAACAGGAGAGAAAAAGTTCCGTCTAGTTATTGTTGTTTTCGCTGTTGACGATTATGGGCGACATGATGGCGACACAAAGTTCAAGGTCAGGTCAACGGCGGCTGATGGTCTGGGTTTAATGGCAGAGAGCCTTCGATGGCAGCCTTAAAAAATACTAATTAGCTAATAAAACCAACAGGCCGGTGCCCTCCGACTTAAACAAAACCCAACCCATCACTTTTTCCAAGTTGATTTGATTAATGTGCCTTCTCCAAGGCGGTGGACTGTTTAATAAGTTTCAATTACTGAAAACTGCGTCTTTAAATCGTCTCACTAAAAACAGATTCCGCCAGGCCACTTTGTGGATTGCTTTACAATTTACGTCATGGAGCTTTCTTCAATTACCTTGATATGGCTGTAATCTGTTTGGTTACGGAGCTGACAGGTCTAACACGATGCCAGTCAATCCCAGGACTTTTAAATAAACTCCCAGACAAGTCAGTCGGTTGTCAGATGTTCGGCCTTGGATCCCTTTATATTTTTGTGCTGCCAATGATGAACAGCATTCAAAGTACCCACCTCCTCAAATCGGTCGTCAGTGTCTGCGTAATTGAAACGAGTCCTACAGGAATGCTGAACGAGCTTATCGAGTTTTTAAATTATTTTTTATTCTTCCCTCCAGTGCTGGTACAGATAATTCTAGAATACTAGATATGCAACAGGGAAAATTCACTAGCAATAATGTTATGCGTATATTTTGTTTTGGCGAATAATAAAAAGTACAAGGAATTTTTAAGCTTAAACAATTTTTTATTAGACCTTAAAAGCAACTTAAATATTAACTCTAACCAGTATTGCCAGTCAGAGAATCACCACGAAAATCAAGGTCATTGCCACCACTTGCCCTCCTTTGATTGCCTTTCAATCATAAACTAAGAGTTTTGGCAGCCACCCTCGAAATCTCACCCAACCTCATCATTATGCCACATTATGGTGATGCCAACCCATCTCCAATTTTGCGCCTGCCAGCTTATTATTAACCCAAAATGTATGCATTATGTTTTTGTATGTATTTTCATTACCACCACGCGTGCAAATATTAATATTTTATGCACTCTTCCTTTTCCACAAAGGACTCGGAAGAGACTCACCGTGATGGTTCCTCACCCCTTGGCCCTCGGGCAAGGCAGACGTCTCATCAGCACAATGGAGCAGACAGGAAGTAAGCAGCAGACAAGTGTTGAATGGTACGGGAAATGGGGTATCCTTTGCCCACCCACTCGACACCTGTTCATCCCTCTGTGCGGGGCCTTCAAAGCGCGATTAAGGCGAAAACACACACAAGTTAAATACAAAACAAAAAGCGCTTTATGGACTGGTAGCCCGACTATTAGACACCCAATACTGCGCTTTTTGATTGTTGTTGCAATTATTTCAGATATTTCAAAACTAAGATTTTGCCATATTGAGGTCATAGTATTATTTATATTTTCAAATTTTCTATTTATTGGGGGAATTTACCCGACCGTGAAGATTAATAGCTTAAACTTTTCTTCGAATATTCCGATTTCCACCAAGCTAGTTACCTAAGGTGAAACAAATGTATTCTTAATATTGAACATTTTTGGGATTTATGATGAATTATAGAATAACGTTCGTCGGGTTTATAATAGTTTTCTTTTGCATAAATTTCCAAATTCTGTTTTCGTCTGGTTTAAAGCGGGTTTTCAGCAATTTTTGCTGACTTTTTATACTGCTCTAGATTAAGATGTCAACTTTTAACAGGCATAGAATGCATAAGCCTCAAAAGGCTAATCAATCTAGCCATGTCCTTCAGTCCATCTAGCCGTTAGATTGTCTCTCTGTATTAATACGGCGATCTCCATGAGACCATGAGACCTATAGACAAATGTGTTGAGCTCACTCTTATAAGTTCCAAGCAGATCAAGTTAGTTTTAAAATTACGCTTTAACACAAATCATAAACAAAACATTTTTAAACTTACAGCTGGGAATTTTCGTAGGTGTGAAGGTATACCATTTCAATATTTTTCTTAATGTACATATGTTTATGTTTATTAATACTTTAATGACATTAGAATTGGCATACTGACAACATTGATAGCAAAGACCCTAGTATACTCGTATTCTCTACGTGTACTCGTTATAAAAACATAAAGACAAAGGGGAAGATGAGGAAATGCCAGAGAATGAGGAGAAAATTGCAGGAGACGTGCAGGAAATTATTACAAGTAACATTTATTTTTATTAAAGCCCGGGCCCAGCAAGTGATATGAAGGATGGGAGCGGGCGACAGGTGAGTTGGTGGGGAAAATCAGCGCCGGTTGGCGTGGTCGACTCTGCTTTCCCAGCACGTCACACACAAAGTGATCTCATAATCATCTGCCGTGTGTATTTTTCTCGGCAACGGTGCCAAAGTGCCAAACAAGGCGCATAATTTTTACAAAAGCTTCCCCGCTGCTCCACGTCTCCGGTCTAAGTTCTACCATTTTTGTTTCCTTTTATTTTCCCTTTTCTTGGCTGCAGCCTGGAAAAGTAAGAAAATGTTCCCATTGCTGTTGTTCCTGCTGTTAAGTTTAAGCGTGTGTCTTTGTGCAGATTAAATGTTTTTCGTATGCTTTTGGTAAAAGAGACGTGGGACGGGGATTATCCCAGAAAGATGGTGAAAAACACGTGGGGTGCATGTACCGCCCAAAGGACATCAGTTTATTCCGGTTTATTAGCAGGTATGGCACAAATTTCTTTCATCCCTTGGCTTCGTCGTGTCTCAATGGTGTTGCCAGTTGAATGGGCTTGCGGCAGGTGAAAACAGCAGCAAAAGTGATAGGAAATTACTGAAAAGTGTGTTCTGTACTAATCTAAAAGTGCAATTTATTTACTTAAAAGTTCATCCTGGCGCTACAAATATAAAATGTATAATTTAAGTAAGTAACTAGTCATACAGGACAAGTAAATTTGTAATCAATATGATGATAGTTTTTCATTCTTTGATGTTTCAAGGACATTATTGCATACTTGATTCAGCTAATGGAGACATACTTGATTTATAAATAATTATTTTGTGATTGAACCTCAAAATCAGTTCGATACTAAGTTTCCGCATTAATACAAATCCGTCGCCTGTGTTCAAATTCTGAACGAAAGTAAGAGGGACATTTTATAGGTTGTCAAGGTACCAAAAAAAAAATTCATTTCCCTGGGATTAATTTTGAACAATCGCTTTCATGATGGTTTTACCATTAAATAAAAGGTTATTAATTCAAGTAAAAAAAAAAATTGATTTTGTTGAAAATTTCGCTTGGATTAATGTTAAAACTTTGAGAAACGTGGTGCGTTGGGAACTTTTTCCTCGACTTCGGCAACCTTTGTCTCCAGCATTTTATTTTTGTGGCCGCAAATGCTTGTAATCTAGATTTTATGCATTATATTTAGACTTCGGATTTTGCATATTTTCATATAGGTCCTCAGATTAATACCAAACTTTGTATAAAGGCGTTTTATCGTTCAAATACAACAAATTTAAATGCATATCAAAAATATGCAAAATATATGCAAAAGATATGCAAAAGAATATGTCAAAAATATGCATAATATATGCAAAATATGCAGGGTATATGCAAAATATGCAAAATATATGCAAAATATGCAAAATATATGCAAAATATGCAAAACATATGCAAAATATGCAAAATATATGCAAGGGAATTTAATCTTTAATTAGTAGATCTTTAAAATCATCGAAGGTGTCTATGCTTTTACAGTTTAACAACGACGAATCGGCCATAAACATATGTACAAAATGGTTTTCGGAGATAAACGCCAACGCCTTCTAATCTCCAATTTAGAAAAAATTATGGTTATTTATTGCAACACAAATTATCTTAATTAATTTAAATATATATCAAAAATGAACACCTTCTAAATCGCCTTTATATTATCCTTCATTTGGGTTAATCATTTTTTTTTTTTTTCATATTTTGCATATATTTTTTATATTATGTATATACTTTGCATATTTTGCATATTTTTTATATACTTTGCATATTTTGCATATGTCTTGCATATTTTAAGGGAATTTAATCTTTAATTAGTAGATCTTTAAAATCATCGAAGGTGTCTATGCTTTTACATANATTTAGCATATGCTATGCATATGCATTTTATGCAAATATGCACCAAATTTGTAAATATGCACGACGTTTTCAACTCTCTTTTTAATGAAACGAACTTTTGTGCAATCAGAATTGATCTATCTTAATCCGTTTAAAATATGCAAATATGCAAAATCCGATGTCTAGATATAAGTATGAACCCATATTTCTTCTTTCTTTATATATATATTTCTTGGTATACGAGTTTAAAAAGTATACTTCTCCTAAACTACTGCACCGATTTAAATAATTTGCTTTTTTGTGTGCTCATGTGGATTGCAGGATGTTTTAGATTCAGTAATACGTGCATATTATAGTGGAGGAACACTGATAATTAGCGGTTTTCAATATCATGTTGAAGGTAATCATTTTATGTGTAAAGTGGGCATTTCTACGACTGTCAAACAAATTCATAAAATTCATCTCTTAATATATATATCTTGTTACAAGTAAATCAAATACGTACTATTCAGGCCCGCTCGTCTAAGATAACTAAACATTGAGAAAGAAGGCAGCTTTTTACATGTCGTAAGTATTATTTATTTGCATTTTCAAGGAAGAGTCGCTGGCGAGCATCGTATTTCCCAAATATCGTCGACGATCGCCAGTACAGGGTTTGCGAACTGCAAATCTCCGAAACAGTGATATTGATAAGCGAAGGGTCGCACAGTTACAATTAATTCAAAAAACGATTTTTGCGTTCGATACATTTATTTATATTATTTTGTTTATACATAAAATTCTGCATTTAACCGTATATAAATTTTTCTCCTTAACCGAACGGAGGCTGGGGAATCGGTTGTCAAAGTTGCAATATAATTTCGGTGTCTTTAAATAAGTAAAGAAAATCACTTTTTTTAACATGTTGAAAAAAAAAGAATTGTTTCCTTAAACGAAAATATACTCCAAAAAAGTTATGCAATCTCTAAGATAATAT
This sequence comes from Drosophila asahinai, assembly GCA_008042795.1. Classification (NCBI taxonomy): domain Eukaryota; kingdom Metazoa; phylum Arthropoda; class Insecta; order Diptera; family Drosophilidae; genus Drosophila; species Drosophila asahinai. The sequence goes on from VNJZ01006118.1 coordinate 30,569, forward strand.
ATTTAAATATTTTTTTAACATTATTACTTTCTATTGTATAACCAAAATTATTGCAAATACAAAAAAATGCTCTAAAAATTCCACATTTTTTAACTTTAGGTAGACAAAAAGTAATGCGCCCCGCGGCCTCATGTGATATTTTAAATTAGGTGTTATTCCCCAGATATTCAGCTTTACCGCCTTATTCACACAATTTTGCACAAGTTTGTGCAAATTAAATTTTAGTGGGTATACTGATAGCGCGCACACTACAAGCGCGGGCGCTGCGCTGCCAGTTCAGTTTCTAAAACCCGCCGAGATCAGAATTGGCGCCCATGAGACTTCTTCAACAAATAGCGACTCATCTAGCGAAGATTGAACAAATAAAGATTTCCAAAATACCGAAATTAAATAAATAAATAAATAAATATATACAAATATTTTTTTTATTTTTTTTTGGTTTGACTAAAAATTCCAAATAAAGACATTTTTGTTTAGTATTTTTTCTTAACATTTTTTGAGTTTTTATAAAACATAGTTGTTCAATGTTAATAAAATTTTGTTAGATTATAAAGTCATTAATAATACATAATTAAAAATAAAATATTTTTTAAACTTGGTATTTTTAGTAAAAAATTAAACTATTTTTTATAGGGCAGCTATAAGATAGTAGTCCGATTCTGATAAAAAATTTCCTTTAAAATCTAGAATATTTTGAATCTTCTTATGTAAAAATTTGGTTACAAAATTCTTAAAAACAAAAAAAAATCATGCCAAAACAAATTTTGAAAAAAAATAATAATTTAATTTAAAAACAAACGACATTTTTTACTTAATTTTATCATATCTAACAGAGCCTCCATGCAAAATATGCCCACCTGATTGGATCGCCACTTTTGGGATCCAATACCCCACTGTGGGTCGTTCGCTACATTAGTAGCGTTAGCGATCAAGGCACTTTCAGCATACACCTAATAACGTGAAAAATATCAGTCTGGACATTATACTATATACTATATGCAGCTCTGATGTAGTATGGAGGATTTTATCATTTGAAGAGTGACAGAGTATCAGTTTACTATACGTGGAACTGGAGCTCAAAAGTTCTTTCAAAGGCAAAAACAAAGTCAATGGATTCCCTGGAGTCAAAAAAATCGATGTTCTTGGCAGAGTTATCCCAACAACAGCGAATACTTTTATATGAGAATATTACTGTAAGTTGTAAAAGGCCCGAAATCCTTTCATCATTGCAGGTCAGCTACATCAGTTGGTATTTTGTTTTTTGCCATTTAATACAGATTTGTCAATGTTACAATTCTGCTACTCTATGAAAGAATTTCAAGAAAATGTGGCCAGTGAAATTTTGATTCAGCGACGACGAGAATTCGATTCTATTGCACCCATGCAAAACAGGGACGGATCTCTAGTACATATATAAATGAACAAGACAGGAAGCTAGTTTCGATAAGCCGATGCTCATACATCCTTTTAAATAAATTAAGAAAATTTTAAATGTATTGATCTCATTAAAATAAAGGATTATTTATTAAGTTTTGAACCCATGTCTTTAAAAACAACTGAAATCGGCTAATTTGGACCGATCGTTCCTTTGGCAGCTATTTGATATAGTTCCTACTTATAGATTAATGATAATAGAAACAAGTAAGAAAGCTACAGTCGAGTTAGTTCGACTCTGAGATACCCGACACCAAAAACTGTGTGCTTTAGATAATAAGAAGAAAAATTCAATGCCATCACCCTCCTCTCAATCGCATTTTAAACTCTCTATTTTGAAAAAAAAAAATTGTCAAAATAAAGCACTATTTGGTATTACAATCGCCGCAGGAGCTATGGCTACCCATTAGATCAAAAGTTCAGTTATGATATTTAAAATGATAGTTTTGCGGATTTCGGGCGACAAAACATCAGATTTTGGATCCGAAAACGATAAGCAATTGACTCATCCTTGCCTCCGTTTGTGGCAGAAAAAGCTATCATTTACAGACTCCTGAAAAAGTATCGTTTGCGAGCCTTTTAATATAGTACAAATGGATCGGATTTCGTATAACTTGCGATACTTTTGTAATATTGAAAATATACGGATTTTGTATCACTTGCAAGGCTTTTGAAATATTAAAATCGGAACGAATTTCTTATAATTTTTTTATGATATTACTAGCAATCCCGTAGCGGCTTCGCCCACTGCAAAAATAATCTACCCGGGGGAAAGTATTGTAACTTTATATCCCTTATGATTTACCTAAATCAAATAATTCTGAAGCAGGCATATACACTGTGCAGAATGCGCTGCTAAATTTATTAAAACATCTAAATAATAAAAATGTATCGTTTCCGATGTCGGCAATGCATTTTAGACTGGTTGTGCAGGTGCGTGTCCATTAGTTTCACTTTTACGTTTGGTTGTGCATGTCCCGTTCCACTAAACTGTATTTAACTGATTAATTATACTAATTCCATGTATATCTTAACTGCTTTCTTTATTTAGAATGGCTGGATAAATGGTTAAAGAGAGTTTGATAAAACATTTTTCTAGGGGTACGCTTTAAAACAGAGATCCCCGATTGAGAATCACACTTCAACCATCTACGCCAAATCTCGAAAACGCTCTTATAATCTCTGAGACTTTTGACTCAAGCGGACGGACGGATGGACAGATAGGCAGGGCTAAATCGGCTCGGCTGTTGAAGCTGATCAAGAATAAATATACTTTATGGGGTCGGAGATGCCTCCTTCTGCCTGTTGCATACATATGTACATTCTTGGTATGCCCGAAGTTATAATAGGGACACTATATGAGTACCGGAATAAAAATGTATTTCCTATGCATTGCATTTATTGTAACGTCAACATTATTTATTTATAAAAAATTTAAAAATAAAGTTTTCACTTTCCCATACCGGGAATTGAACCCGGGCCTCCCGGGTGAGAGCCGGGTATCCTAACCACTAGACAATATGGGATGGACAAGCAGCGCTGGCCAAACTATTAACACATGACGTTAGTCATTCAAGTTGAACGGCGGGTAAAAATAGAATCACCGCCACAGGGCGACTCGGGCACCTTAGCTGTGCGGAATTCAACTATGTGAACGTAATAGTAGAAGAAAGCTTTGAGGCTAGATAGACGCATGACAATAATGGGTCAATTTACTTATTTCGGTGCTTGCTCCAAGGAAGCATTTCCATTGTGCATATGATATGTTCACCTTTTGCCAGTGGTCCTACGCATGTATGTACGTATAACTGACATGAAACATGCACATACAACATATCGTAACAACAAGAAAGAAAGCTAACTTCGGTAAACCGAAGTTTGTATACCCTTGCAGTCTGCAATTGGATCATTGAAAATCGATCCATTTTAGTAAAATAGAAAATATATTGAAGTTTTTAAATTTTTATAACAGTTACTTACACATTTTGCATTTTACATTTTCGTATAAATCAACCGTTCGCTTCTATGGCAGCTATATGATATACATAGCTCAATTTTCGATCCCTCAAGGAATTGGAATGAATCAATCATAAAGGCGAAAATTAAGTTTAGTGTAAAGTGCTTAAAAAAATACAAAAACTTATTACATTGGAATTAGCGGTGGAAAAAAACACCTCAATGAAATTTTTGTTGAAGAGGAAAATGCAAAAATTGTTTTTGTATAGTACCATATTGTTCTTGCACAAAGCCTATGCTGTGGGATTTTACAAAAACAAATGTGATGCGTGTGCATAGGCTTGAGCACCTCTGTTCTACATGGTATGTGGATATTTAGCTGCCCCAACAGGTCGGTGCTTTCCAAGTCATATCGGATCAGGCTATACATAAAGCAATGTCACGCATCGTTCTACGCTTTGCTAAGGAAGTGCTCCGATTTCGGCCTTTCCGACATATATACTGCGTGGTAAAGAAATAAAACACTATGCTGAAGATTTCAGCTCGATAGCTCAAAAACTGAGAGACTAGTTCGCGTAGAAACCGGACGGACAGACGAACGACAGACGGACATGGCTAGATCGACTCGACTGGTGATGCTGATCAAGAATATATATACTTTATGGGGTCGGTGATGCCTCCTTCACCGCGTTGCAAATATCATGGAAAAATTATAATACGCTCTGCAAGGGTATAATTAAGGCGCGCTCTCAGCCGCATGCAATGCATATTTTCACAGAATATAAGGGATGGCGGTTTCGGGAATGTGGGATGTGTGGGATACAGGGGTTGACTTTCAAGAGGCGCTCACTGTGCCTCTCGACATATTAAAGGATATTAATTAAAAACATTTTCATTTATTAAAAGAGCAGTCGACGTGGGGGCCAATGGGAGTGTGGTACCTAAAAAGCTTCAGCAGCATTAGCTAGGGGGAGGATTAGCAGACGGCATTGTTTTGCCAGAATTCGCAAGCTAGTCTATTACCAATTGCCACATACATTCGCAGTCTTTTCACAAGAAATTTGTTTTGTTAGGCAGAGATTCCGCACGGGCCAATATGTCTCCGATCTTAACTGGAGGCAGGCAAAAAGACAGAGGAGGCCGAGAGGTATTTCCTTGAGGAATGATCAACTGCGAGCGTAGTGCAAAGCTTGTCAGGCATAAGAACGCCATTGGCAGGCAACAGTAATCACATAATACGTGTGCAGGACCATAACATAAATTTAAATGATAATAGCGAAAACATGCATTGCCAGATACTTTGTTGCTAATTGCAAGCGAGGACGACTGAGGTCTAATTGAAATACAACACGTCGCGTACTGGACTGGAATTGGCCTCCTCTCCCGCGGAAGACTGCAGACTGGAGAAGGCTGCTGGTACGTCTTTTGGCAGGTGAACTTGTTTTTTCTTTTGACGCTGCGCTAACCAGACACCATTTATCATTGCTGGACCGAACGGGGAAAACTAGATTTCTCTGCCGCCAACTGACCGAATACAGACCACGACCGCAGCTACTAGAGTTGACTTTGAAACTCTGCATGTCACTGCTGCCGCTGGGGCTCGATGCTGGTTGTTCGTTGGCGCTGTCCACTGTTCGAAGAGGCTGAGATTTTACGAAAATTAATTTTAATTACCCAACAATGTTGAAGCTAAAGCAGCTAAAGTTTCTGTCCTGTCATTTTGTCGTAGACAACTGATCAATAACTGATCTTCTAATTAGACGCTGCTATTCTGGAAATATATGGGATAAACATCTAGTCCTCATAAGTTGATGTATGACATTTACTTTGTAGATACATAGTACTCAATCAATCGTATAATTAAAGAATCTGTTATATTACTGTCGATATGAACATTAAAAAATAATTTTTTCTTACCTCATAAGGAGTTGTTTTTGTTTGATATCAGAAGTTTTTGTTTGACATTCAATTGGTTGTCCAACGACATTTTCGTATAACACGTTTCTGTAACTTTAGTCGTTTAGAAGATATGGGCGCCGAAAATCTAGCTTTGTTAGCTGTTATAACGCCAAACTATCAGGAAAACCAAAATGTGGTAGAACAAAAGTTGCTCGGCTCGAACTGTTAAATAAAACAAAAGTTGTTCCAGAACTTTTAAACGAAGTTTACAGAACGACATACAACTGGACCTACGTTTTCATTTTGGAAAGTCCGTTAAAATCTTGATTGAGCTGATGTTCGACGCGTATATAAAGTTGGAACACAATAGCCCGAAAAGCACAGATATTCACAATTTTCATTGTCGCACTTTCACTACCATTTCTCCTTAAAGATCCGTTTTTAAAAAATCTTAGTCTTTCGGTCAAGATACAAATGGTTCATATCGGACTGTAAGAGCAGATTTTCAATTCTACGGTTCTGTGGTCTCCGTGCGCACCAGAATCTCGGTGCTCATCGTCACTATCTATATAATATTATTTTTATACCCTTGCAGAGGGTATTATAATTTTGATCAGAAGTTTGCAACGCAGTGATGGAAGTATCCACGACCCCATAAAGTATATATATTTTTGATCAGCATCACTAGTCGAGTCGATCTAGTAATGTCCGTCTGTCTGTATGTCCGTTGCTACGCAAACTAGTCTCTCACCTATCTGAATGGATCTTTGCAGATAGTCTTCTTTCTATTGCAGCTAGTATATAATATATACTAATAATAATATATATATATATAATATATATAATAATATATATATATAATATATAATAATATATACTATATATGTATGTCGGAACGGCCGGAATCGGACCACTTGATCTTATAGCTGCCATAGGAACGATAGGCCCAAAATGTCATATTTTCGCTGTTTTTGAAGATATTGGACGCATTTAATTTGCGTGACCTTTTAATTATAATATAGCTATACATTATAAATATCATGAAAATCCGCACGGCTATATATTATAGCTGTTATAGAAATGATCGAAAATTAATGGAAACAAATTATAACTTTCCTGTTTCTCAACGTTTTTTATACCCTTGCAGAGGGTATTATAATTTTGACCAGATTTTTGCAATGCAGTAAAGGAGGCATCTCCGACCCCATAAAGTATATATATTCTTGATCAGCATCACCAGCCGAGTCGATCTAGCCATGTCCGTCTGCCTGTCTGTCCGTCTGTCGGTTTCTACGCGAACTAGTCTCTCAGTTTTTGAGCTATCGAGCTGAAATTATAGCCTTATTTCTTTAGCACGCAGTATATATGTCGGAACGGCCGAAATCGGAGTACTATATCCTATAGCTGCCATAGGAATGATGGCGAAATTAATGTACACAAAATTTTAACTTCTCTGTTTTTCAACGTATTTCTATAAATTTTGAGATATATCAGTTTTTTATGCTTCTAGAATTACAGTTTTAATTTCATTAAGATCGGACCACTATAAAAAAATATTGAGAAATTTTTATGCTTCTAGAATTAAGTTTTTACTTTCATTAAGATCGGACCACTATATCATATAGCTGCCATAGAAGCGATCGGTCGATTTATATTAAAATGTAAAATTCTACATGTAAAATGTAAAATTTACAAAACTCGATATTTTTTCGGTTTACCGAAATTAGCTTTCTTTCTTGTTTTTTTTTTTTTTTTCATTTTCGAGGGCGGTAATGAGCGTGAATTTTGAAAAAACTTGACCTGCGTGCATTAGATAAGAATGGTGTCACCAAATGATGTAGCTGTAGCTACATATTATTGCCTCCTTCTGCCTGATACATGCATACATTCTCAGTCGGCACTAAGTTACATATAATACCGGCTACTGGTTATAAAAAAACATCAACTTAAAGAGTAAGGTTGTAGCTATGGCAGCTATAGGATATAAGTGCCTGATCCGGATAATTTTCTTTCTTGTAATTCGACAAAATTACAATAAGTTAAGCTTCATGTTTATGTAAAATTAAACAAGATATAAATTTTGGGAAAGAAAACTGAGGCGATCCAAAATTAAAATATTTACTTTTTATATAATAAATTTGAATAATTTTAATGTGAAAGTGAAATCTTTGAATTTTAAAGCGGATTGGAACAAGCGTTTTGGCAATAACACAAGTAGGCAGTTTAGGAGTAGTCCCTTTTCCCCAGAGGCGCGGAGCTCTGTTAAGGCAACCACCTGACTCAGAAACGAGTTCCGTTTCAAAACCAAAACAAAAGATTCTGTTGTTCGCTTCTACCCAACATGTAAAGTTTAAAATAAGAGCATAATAATACATTAATAAAAGTAAAACCTGTTCAGTAGGCAAATATGCAAAGCATTGCACGGAAACTGTGAATCAGGCGAAGAGAAGGTATGAAAACAAACACAAGCAATGCAACAAAAGAGGCAGAAAAAACAGAGCGTCCAGGTCCAGGGCGAAATAAAACAAACTGCATTCCAAAAACTCAGTCAAATGCAAAAAAAAAAGCAGGGAGGCAGTTCCGCAGCACGAGACAACTTTAACTTCTAAAAAGTGCAAAACGAGGCATGGCGGGCAGGGGAAAATCAACCAAAAAGAAATCCGGTTTCATTTTCAACCAGAGCAAGGGCTGGGGAACGTCCCTCTGCAGTGCACTGCAGCTTTATTTATTGCTTCTTTATGGCTTTTCGCTAGCTGTGCCGGCCTGCGAATAGATGCAGAAATTAACAGCCGATGCGCGGGCGAGGACAGAAAAGCGGAGTTGAGGTTAACCGAAACTCTGCCAGGACAGATTGCCTGAGAGACGAACTTGAAATTTAGATTTTGAGAGCAGTCGCAGCGAAGTGCTTTTGCAGTCGCTGCGGACGACGACATCGCAGCCCGCATCGGAGAGTCAACGTGGAGAACTCAAGGGATTCGGAGGCTCATTCCAGATGGCGTTCACGTGTTCGCTCTCGCGTGTACCTGTATTGGTGAGAGCGCTGTGTCTCTCTGAATGCAGTGCCCACGAACCTCGCTGCAGTTTTTTTTTTTACGGGCTGAAGGGTGCAGTTGAACTTGTGGTTGTGAGGCCACCAGCTCTCTCTCTACCACTCTTCATCATTCTCTGGGAGTGTGGCCATGGACAGTTTTATTGATTTTTATTGTACATGCTCGAATGGACAAAATCGCATGCGATTTCCTTTATTGGGCGAAACGAAGATTATATTGAATCTTGGAAGGCCAGCTTATGGGCATTATTACATCGTATGCTACCGTTAGCCGATTGCGTAATAAATGCAGCAGTCTCCAAGACGCACAGCGAAAGAAGTTCGTGGACTTCGCATTAAAAAAACAAGTATGAAAGATACAGCTAGCTAAAAAATAACATACAAAAGACTCATTTTGGATAGTCCCAGTTTGAGACCATAGATAGTTTGCGATAGAAGAACTTAAATGTGTAACTCCCAATACTTGTCATCTGATTTTAGTAAAATTTAGGATACATACCGCATACTTTATTTCATTTTTCATTATACCCTTGCAGAGGGTATTATAACTTTGCCATGATATTTGCAACGCAATGAAGGAGGCATCTCCGACCCCATAAAGTATATATATTCATGATCAGCATCACCAGCCGAGTCGATCTAGCCATCTCTGTCTGTCCGTCTGTCGGTTTCTACGCGAACTAGTCTCTCAGTTTTTGAGCTATCGAGCTGAAATTTTCAGCATGGTCTTATTTCTTTAGCACGCAGTATATATGTCGGAACGACCGAAATCGGATTACTATATCCTATAGCTGTCATAGGAATGATGGCGAAATTAATGTACAAAAAATTTTACCTTCTCTGTTTTTCAACGTATTTCTATCAATTTTGAGATATATCAGTTTTTTATGGTTCTAGAATTAGGGTTTTAATTTCATTAAGATCGGACAATTATATCATATAGCTGCCATAGAAGCGATCGGTCGATTTATATGAAAATGTTAAATTCTACATGTAAAATGTAAAATTTACAAAATTCGATGTTTTTTTAACATTACTAAAATGGTTCGATTTTCAATGATCCAATTGCAGACTGCAAGGGTATACCAACTTCGGTTTACCGAAGTTAGCTTTCTTTCTCGTTTAACATTTATTCGCCATCATTCCTATGACAGCTATTGGATATAGTACTCAGATTTCGGCCATTTCGACATATATACTGCGAGCTAAAAAAATAAGGCTATGCTGAAAATTTCAGCTCGATAGCTCCAAAATTGAGAGACTAGTTCGCGTAGAAACCGACAGACGGACAGACGGAGAGACAGGCGGACAGACAGACAGACAGACGGACAGACAGACGGACATGGCTAGATCGACTTGGCTGTTGATGCTGAATAAGAATAAATATACTTTATGGGGTCGGAGAGGCCTCCTTCACTGCGTTGCAAATACCATGGCTAAATTATAACACCCTCTGCAAAGGTATAAAAACTGAAATTTGCACGAGAATGTCAAAAAACATTAAGCGAGCAGCAAAGTGACTGCTGCTGCGCACTTTTTACAGCATCCTCGGGTGGCAGAATAGTAGTCTGTTGGTTTTTGGTGAATTAATGAAAATAACGCGGGGAAAGCAATGCACTACAACAAAGACAACGGGAACATGATCGGCAACGCAAAGGGGAGTAGGGGCGGGCACCACAACAGAGGGCAACACAACAAAGATTGATGATCTCGTTCAAGGACTTCAAGCTTGCTCGTGATGTCAGCAAAGAACGAGAAAGGAGAAACGCTATTTGCTTCATATCATATCTGACTTCTGAGCTCCTGCACAGATAAAAAGGATTCTTGAAAAAATCTGTCCTACCTGAGATTACATTTAAAACTTTATTCCGTTTTTATACCCTTGCAGAGGGTATTATAATTTTGACCAGATGTTTGCAACGCAGTGACGGAGGCATCTCCGACCCCATAAAGTCTATATATTCTTGACCAGCATCAACAGCCAAGTCAATCTAGCCATGTCCGTCTGTCTGTCTGTCGGTTTCTACGCGAACTAGTCTACTTATTTCTATATATTACGAGATATAGCGGTTTTTTACGGTTTTAGAATTACAGATTTAATTTTATTAAGATCGGACAACTATATCATAGAATAGAAGCGGTCGGTAAATTTACATATATGAAGACTTAAAATTCTACATTTACAATGTAAAATTTACAAAATTTACAAAATTCGTCATTTTTTTCCACATTACCAAAATGAATCGATTTTCAATTATCCAATTGCAGACTGCAAGGGTATAAAAACTTCGGTTTACCGATCTTGTTTGTTGTTTGTATTCTGTGTTTAATTATATTTGATACCAAAATAATCTGTTGCACGCAGATCAAGTTTGTTTTAAAATGTGCACCCTTTGAAACCTTTTGCCTTCATTCGTCGGTCACACTCGACTGTAGCTTTCCTACTTGTTTATATATATATATATATATATATATATATATTCTTCGAGTACGTGTTTTGAAAGTGTACTATTAGCCACCGGCGATTCGCGGAAGAGTCGCCGGAGATTCGCGGATCCCAAATATCTTCGACGATCGCCAGTAAAGGATTGGCACACTGCCACTGTCCGAAAAAATTATATAGATAACCGAAGGATCGTTCGATATAATACGACACATTAGTGGGTTAGCGATCAAGCCACTTTCAGCATACACCTTATGAAGTGAAAAATATCAATCTGGACGTTATATCTGCAGCTCTGAAGCAGTATGGACGATTTATCATTCAAAGTGGACAGCCAGGTAGAGTAAAAGTGTTCCAGCTTACTATACGGGGAACCAGAGTTCTAAAGCCTTTCAAAGGGAAAAACAATTACGATGGTTTCCCTGGAGAAAAAAAACTGTTGCTGTAGGCAGTCATCCCAACAATAGTGAATACTTTTATCTGAGAATCTTATCCACACCTAAGAACTATGCAAGGTGTTATTTACAACACTCAACAAACACCATGCAAAGTTATAGGGCTTTTAGAAGATTGGATTGAATGGATTATCCCTGGGAAAATACATTATCAGAACTAGCTAATTGCAGATCAGCTTCATCATCAAGGTATTTTTTTGTCATCTTAATAGCGTGTCAAGTTACTGATTATGCTACTCTATGGAAGAAATTTCAAGAAAATATGGCCAGTGATATTTTCATTCAGCGACGACGAGAATTAATTTCTATTGCACCCGTGCAAGGCGAGGCCGGGTCTCTAGTTTCCAATAAGTACACAGAGAGAATATTTACAGTGGATGACAAGATGATTTTTTTAGAACTTTTATGTTTAAAAAAAAGTACAAGATGTACCTAATTTAAGAACGAATAATTGTCAATTTATTGGAACTGAGTAGAAAAAGTTTTTATAATTGAGAGAGGATCAGGCACTGCCGTCTATAAATGGCATTGCTAAATGGATATATAGTAAATATTATATAATGAGTCTATTGAACGACAACTGATAATTTCTAAAACACACTTGTTGTGTTATTTTGTATGAACTTTTATATTTCTTCTGAGTTTTATTGCTTTTAGAAATTCACAATAGGAATTTATATTTTCTTAATACAAAATAATGTGTTCTAAAAACAATGACATATTTCTAAAAATAAGAAACAAATATCTATATTGCAGAAATGGTTACCATAAACCAAAATCGCCATAGAAAAATGAAAACAATTTTATGCTTATGAAAATATTCCCTTTTTGTAGAAATTTTTTTCTGAAAACTAGGAAACTTGCCATAGCAGAATGTTTCATAAATACATTTTCTAGCAAGTGGGAAAGTTACAGTCGAGTGTGACCGACTCTGAGATACCCGATACCCAAAGCATTGTGGGTGAAATTAAATAGCACATAAACATGGGAAAAGAAAATGTTGAGAAATAAAGGCCAACGTTGCTAGAAACATGTTGAGCAACATCCAAAAAAGACAAATGTTGCTAGGGACATGTTGCGCAACACGCACTGACACTCTCTCAAAAGATTTGTGCTCATACTTTCCGGGTGAAGTATTCCTGAGCAGTGCGATAGAGCGAGAGGGTGACTATTGACCTCTTGTTTTGACTCAATGCTACGGAACCCTTTTCGAGTGTCTGAGTTCTTAGCTTTTGAGAGACAGAAGAAGAATATGCATACACAGAAACTTGATTGTTTAATAACTTTAATGTTTACCATCATATTTTACTCAAATTTTTAGAACACGTCCGGGAGACATTCGCGGTATCTATTTACTTTAAGCCGGAAATCACGACTATAGCTTATATACCGTTTTTTATTATTTTCGGGGACGGAAGTGGGCGTGGCCAAATTTTAAAACAAACTTGATCTGCGTGCAATAGATTCCAATGTTGTCACCAAATTTGGTAGCTCTAGCTCTTACAATCTCTGAGATCTGTTGTTTCACACGGACAGACATACGGACAGACGTACATGGCTAAATCGACTCGGCTGGTGATGCTGATCAAGAATATATATGCTTTATGGGGTCGGAGATGCTTCCTTCACTGCGTTGCAAACTTCTAATCAAAATTATAATACCATGCAAGGGTATAAAAATACCAAACTTTCCGCTAGAAATATAAAAGGCAGCCCACGTATAGAAATACCAAACTATAAAATGTTAAAACAAGAAAGGAAGCTAATTTCGGCAATCCGAAGTTTGTATATCCTTGCAGTCTGGAATTGGATCATTGAAAGTCGATCCATAAAATTTACCAACACATTTTTCATTTTACATTCTCGTATAAATCAACCGATCACTTCTACGGCAGCTATATGATAAAGTTGTCCAATCTTAGTGAAATTAAAACCGTAATTATAAATCCGTAAAAAACAGCTAATTCTCGAAATTTAAAAAAAAAAAACGTTGACAAACTGGAAAGATATAATTTATTCCCATTAATTTTCCGATCATTCCTATGACAGAAGATATGTCTTCGCGGATTTTTATGAAATTTAAAATGTATAGCATGCAATCTATCAGCACCCTTGTAATCTTCCCTATGTTGCTACAGTTTCCTCGCACTGTTATCAATATTTCCTTCACTCGCTCTGATTTAACACCAAACTTAATCTTGCACTTTGTGGTGTGAAAGATAGTAGCTCGTCTGCATAGGCCATCACTCTAGTTTCTATATTTTCCAGTCTCTGGAGAACCTCGTTTAGAGCGAGGTTTCACGGCAATAATTCGGAGATGCCTTGCATTTCTGCTTAAAATGATATTTTAAGCGTTTGCCTTCTTCTTTATTGTCATCTGGGTAAGGCCTGATTGTACATATAACCAAGTCATGATAGTTTTTCAGGAGTTATTGGGAAGTCCATCAAAGTCCGCATTGTAGAACTCAACGTTCCGGCAGCGCACGTTAAGGGTGACCACAACACCACAGTAGAGCAGCCCCTGAAGGTACTTAGCATGTAGGGGGCGCCCCTATCATATGAAGAAAGATTTCTCCATGTGGAGCAATGATAACAGAAATAGCCGCCGCCTAGACAAGAGCTATGCCCAAAGCGAAGCTGCAGTGTGAAGAAGTACGAGGTGTGTTCAAAAAGTATCGCGAATTAGGTGTTTTTCCAAAAAAATCTATTTTGTCCCCTTCAAAGTAATCCCCATGAGATATTATACACTTGTTTCAACGGTTTTTCCAATCCTCGAAGCACTTCAAAAAATTAATTTTTTTTTATTCTGTTCAGCTCCTGTTTCGATGCCGTCTTTATCTCGTCAAGCATAGCGTAACGTCGTCCTTTCATATCCCTCTTCAGTTTAGGGAACAAGAAAAAGTGACAGGGGGCCAGATCTGGGGAATACGGTGGCTGCGGCATTATTAGTGTGTTGTTTTTGGCCAGAAAGTCACGCACAAGCAACGATGTGTGAGCAGGGGCGTTATCGTGGTGCAAAAGCAAATTTTTGTTCTTCCACAAATCCGTGCGTTTCTGGC
>VNJZ01006125.1:0-36230 GCA_008042795.1 Drosophila asahinai
AAGTGGAAGGACATGCGCCAGAGGCTGACGCCCACTTTCACCTCCGGAAAGATGAAGTTCATGTTTCCCACCGTGATCAAGGTCTCAGAGGAGTTCGCCACGGTGATGTTGGAGCAGGTGCCTGCGACCGCGGAAGGCGCTGTTCTAGAAATCCGGGATTTGATGGCCAGATTCACCACCGACGTGATCGGAACCTGCGCCTTCGGCATCGAGTGCAACACGCTGCGCACACCCGTCTCCGACTTCCGCACCATGGGCCAGAAGATCTTCACCGACATGCGCCATGGACTCCTGCTCACAATGTTCGCGTTCAGCTTCCCCGACTTGGCCAGGAAGCTGAGGATGCGAGTGATACCCGAGGACGTCCATCAGTTTTTCATGCGCCTGGTCGAAGACACCATCGCCCTGAGGGAGCGAGAGAACTTCAAGAGGAACGACTTTATGAATCTGCTGATCGAGCTAAAGAAGAAGGGCACTGTCACCTTGGACAATGGGGAGGTGATCGAGGGATTGAACTTGAGCGACCTGGCCGCCCAGGTCTTCGTGTTTTACGCGGCTGGCTTCGAGACCTCCTCGTCCACTATGAGCTACTGCCTGTATGAGCTGGCCCAGAACCAGGACATACAGGACAGACTGAGGAACGAGATCCATTCTGTCCTCGAGGAGCACGACGGGAAGCTGACCTACGAGGCCGTCAAGGAGATGCGCTTCCTGAACCAGGTCCTCTCAGGTTAGTTCTGGCTGACACGCAACTCAGGCCCGACATTTTACTGACCCCCGTTGATATCGCCTTACAGAAACCTTGAGGCTGTACACTTTGGTGCCTCATCTTGAGCGAAAGGCCCTCAACGACTATGTGGTGCCTGGCAATCCTAAGTTTGTGATCAAGAAGGGCACACAAGTGCTGGTTCCCGCCTGCGCCTTTCACCGCGACGAGAACCTCTACCCGGATCCCATGAGGTTCGACCCGGACCGCTTCACTCCGGAGAAGGTGGCCGCCCGCGACTCCGTGGAGTGGCTGCCCTTTGGCGATGGCCCTCGGAACTGCATCGGAATGCGCTTCGGGCAGATGCAGGCCCGCATCGGTCTGGCCCAAATCATCAGCAGATTCAAGCTGTCGGTCTGCGACCAGACAGAGATGCCTCTGAAGTACAATCCCATGTCCTTCGTATTGGGAACCGTTGGTGGCATCTACTTGCGGTTGGAGCGCGTTTAGCCACAGTTACTGGATGCTCTTGTAAATACCATGTGATTACTAGTGAAGAGGTTTAAGTTAAAGCAGGAAGAGTCTTTTCTATGAAAGCATACAAATATTTGTTTATCTTGTTACTTATATGACTGAAATTATAGATCTTAATAAACTTTGTTGAAAGACCATTATTGTTGAAGTTTTTTTATTGATATTAATTTTTGGTATTATTATGCGTAAAATATGAAATTTAAGCTTTCTTTTTTTACGTCTTGATTGTAGTTTTCGTCCAATTTCTTCCTTTTCTTTGTCTTTTTTGCTTTATCGTCGTCTTTATTCCTTTATCTTTTCGGCGTTGCCAGACCTTTCCACAGTTACATATTTGATTTGCTTACATTTTAAAAACAAAATAAGGTTACACTATGATAAATTTCAATAACATCCACAACATGGTGGACTGTTAACTAGCGTATTCCAAATCAATTTTATTCTTATATGTTTATAAGTATTCAGATCATGTGCATTCAAAAGTGTCACTTTGTTAGGTGTCCAAATGATCACAATACTACGTCGTTATACAAAGGTTACATAATTTTTAATAAATAAATAAATTATATATAGGAATCAAACGCATATAAAGATCTTCCAATAATTTGTAACAATGCACAGTCCGTATAGTTCGAATAGCCTTAATTTAGTCTGTGTAGTCTGTAAATTTTACATGGCATTATAAATGTTGACATAAGAGAAGGGGCTCATTACGATAATCTCATATGATTATTGTTTTGCCGACTAATTTCACTTTCAAGCAGATGTGCAAGCTCATAAACTGTGGCAGCATGCGACTCGAGTCGACAGCAGCCCGGCCATCGCTGGTTGAAGTCATTGACTCTCCTCTGCACAGTGGCTGAGGTAAATTAATTAATACTCGCAGACGCCCTAATGCTTTGCATACCACATACCACACTCGCTGGGTTGCTCAACCGTAGCAGTGGAAACCCCAAATTAAAATATGGCGGTGAAGCATGCAACACGAGTTGGCTAATTGTGGTGTCTCTAGCTGATTAAACAGTATGTTTTTAACAACAAATAATGACAAAGCCTCGTTGAGGGGTTCCCGACAGAGTTCAATGCCGTCGTGGGGCGATGAGGTAATTTACAGCTGAACTTGGCTGTATCACTATTTTTGGTATCATCAATCTAAATGCTTGAACTTAGAATTCTTAACTTGACTTCTATCTTAAACAGTATGCATATGTATGTTTAATAACGACTGTGCGAATTATCTTTACTGATAATACTATCAGCAACTGCTTGACTTGTACACGCGCTCAACATAAACAAAGTTAGTCACCTTCAAACCATTTGAAACTTATATTATTGTTAACCAGTGGTGGATTTTATGAAATAAGGTGTCGCCAAGTGCTACTGCGCATTATCAAAAATATCGATAATGTCTGGATGAATATGATAACCACGGGGCTTTTGATTTAAGACAATAAAATGTTGTTTAAAGTTTCAGAAACTTTCTCTATTTACTGTTCGATTGAGGGATTAAAGTGCCCGGTGTCAGGCGAAACTATTTTATTCCTGGACAGAATTCTTTCTTAGCATTTTGCATACTTTCGGATGTATTATGCGGACGTAGGAAACTGCCTGACAAATGCAGGCGAAGGCTTTGCTCCGGGCCATCATAGAAGCATGTCTGGAATTCCAAGCAATCGATTCTTTCCATTCTCTCCAGTTGCAAAAATAGAGGAACGAATAATTTCAGCGAGCTTCACTCTCTGCTTCATAAAAATTTAAAAAGAGAAATTCGCTTTATATGTCAGCTTAGTGCGCAGCATATGGGGCGGAAGTAGACAAATTGTTTTCATCCCCGCCTGCATTAATATAATTACAAGAACTTTTTAATTATGCAGGTAGGGAAATGTTTATCTAACGTCATTGCCGCATGCAACGCGTGGAAATCGAGGCAAGGGCCTGGCAGGTGCTGGGAAAACCGTGGGCGTGGAAAATCTGCGACATAATGAGTGCGATTCTAACGGTTATGCGAGTATGAACATACAATTTAATTTGATAAAAATAATTACATCGTCCGGCGTGGGTTCAATCTCATACCATTAGCTCATCAGCTCATCAGCCAGTGGATTACGTTTTTGATGAACTCATTAGCGGGTTAAAAACCACAAACAAATGCAGTTATTCCAATTAACAACTCGGGTCATTCGTTATTAGCATAATTAATTGGTCAAACAAACGGACTCGCAGCGCGTGATTTATTTAGACACCTGGATCGATGAGAGCAAATAGCACTTGTGGATGAGATACGTGGTACTTGGCGGTGTATCTGGCAGATACACGCTACGCAAACTGCCAGCGCTCGGTCTTGTGAGCACTGTGAGCAGTCATTGACTTGGTCTGGAACTTGCCTCGTTACCTTCACCGTAGGAGGGCGAAATAAATTTAATTGCTAGCCGCACAAGAAACAAATGTGGCTGAGCAAAACAACAAGTGCAAAACCAAAGTGAAATAAAAGTGTCAAGGTTGTTCAACCCGAACAATGATGTATCGCGGTTACTTAAAGCCACTACTTCTCGGGGTTTTTAGTTGGCAACTTTCAATTCCCATCCAGCATCATCAGCTCATCTAAAATTCCATTAGCACGAGCATCCCCAAAGCTAGTCATTCGCACGGCGCTCGCCCAAAGTTAAGTCCACATCCCTGTTTGCCCAGCTGGATTGGCCTGCAGTGCGGGACAAACTGCAGCAGTTGTAGCAACAACAGTCCCAGCCCCAGCAGCAGCTGCAACGGACGGAAGCGTGCTCATATGTGCGTAAAAAGTTTTTCAAGCGCAGCAGCGAACATAAAGTCGACATGGTCGTGGGATGCCGGACAGTTGGCCAGCAATTGCCAACAATGGTGTATGGTGCATGCGGCTCGGCCAGGCTCGGATTTCACTGGCACTATCGCCATCGCCATGGTTATGGATACGGACACGCGCAGGGACGTCGTGGACATGGCCATGAATTGCTGCCGCCCGCAGCCTGTGCGCGGATTAATTGCATGCATCAAGCGACAGCAAAGACTGCAAGGGTAGCCGAAATGCGATGGGAAAATTTTTTATCTGCACGCCAAATTAAAGATTCCCTCTAAATCCTAAGCTTCAATAGGACTTTTCGAGCAGGATATATCAATAATACCAACTATCTTTAATGTCAATAGGTTAATGGGTCCGTCTTTTTGAAGTCTGCTTATTTTTTGATTTGAATTTGGTACTCCTCATATACATACTCGTATGTACTACGAGTACAGGAATTTATCTTTATCTATATTATTTCTTGTTGTTTCTTAAACGGATTAAACACAGTCTGCTTCAAAGTTTAATTCAAATGATCTTAGTTATGAGAGCTTGCCATACTTTTTGTTTCAATTATATAAATCAAATGTTGTTATGGTTTCGAAACTCTGGGACAGTCACCAGAACCTCTGCCTGCCACACTCCAGCAGCTTGCAACAGAGAGTTGCACAAAGAGTCTCTGCCGGCTCCAGTGATTCACAGCGGCCTGTGCTGCCGTTAGTTGGCGGGCTTCGACTTCAGTTTCCGTTCAGTTCGCTCCGCGACTCGACGCCGCGCGGTTGCACGAATTCGAGACGGGCCAAGACAGCAAAGAGCACACAGCACACAGCACACGGTGGCAATTGCGCTGAAACCGAAACTGAAACTGAAACTGAAGCCACGATCCATCGAAGGCGACGCTCATCAATGGGCATTTCTTGGTAGCGCGTGCTGGCTTACGACTAGCTGTGGCAGGTCGCTCGCCCTCTGACCTCACGTTCACGATTGCCGCCAAAATACCGTCAACATCTGCACAAGTTCGGGTAACGTGTTTGTACTTTTTGTGGGTCTGTGGTTGCCGCGCACTTGCAAATGTCGCTCGGCACAATTTGAATATGCAAAACCGCCCGGCGCGGGGACTGTGCCAAATCGAAAACTGACTGCGAGTGAGGCAAACAAAGAGGGAACATGCTATTCCGTCGCAGTTGTACGTATAACGTGGAGCAATCAACGCGACATTATGCAAAGGTAAAACATTGCATTGCAAACCCCGCATTTATGTAAAAGATCCGGCGGCGAAAACGAAAGCAAGAAAAATGTACGTGCTCACATGCGGCTATAGATAGCGAAACCCCGCCGAGTTGGTCATAACTGAATGGCTTTCAGCATTTTTCTGAAAGGTTTTCTCGGCTCGTGTCAATCGGACATTGGCGGCAGAGCAATAGGGCCTAAAGAGGATGAATGCTTAGTTTAGGGTGTGCCACATGCGGGGGGATACCCGAGGGAAACAAACGCTATCACTGCCTACGGATGAGCTTCGAAGCTGGGCCAATATGTAAAATATATCGCAGCCTAGGAAGCATCTCAAGAGATACGCGTAAACATATGTACTTTCACCTTCGCATTCCGACTAAAAAATGATCCAATGAAACGTGAGCAATCGCTCAGATTGTTTGCTCAAAGTGCAGATACATCCATTCTCCGTTCGCTGGACTAGGTTAGACTGGGGAAAGATACGCCTGCAAGAGTATTATTTACTTCACACTCCATCAGTTTAGGGGGCCAGTTTGCTCGGTTACATCACAGACCGCACAAAGCTGCAGAGCTTTCCAAATATTCAATTCAATTCTCGCCAGCTTAGGGAAATTACCAAAGGGAAATGCTCGCGGAAAAATTAGTGTCCGCTTGCCACTTCCGGCCCGCTGCCTGTTGCCCGCTTTTCTGTGTCTGTGGGTCAACTGCTAATGCTGCAATAAATTAGAAAGCAATCAAATTTAATGTGGACCCGGGTGGGGCGGCGGAGATTCGTTTTGACGCTTGTCAAAAAACAAAAGCCGCAATAAATCAACAAGAAAAGCGAATGAAATCTCCGAGTGCCTGCGAATGGCTGCGGAGTTGACAGAAAGAAAAGGTGGCACAACAGCGTGACAGCAGTTGTAATTACACACGGCGAGAATTAATTAAAGTATATTTTATGGCCCTGTGCGGTGTAATAACTGTGCACACTCGCACACACATGTACCGGCTAATGCGAGTTTAACAATTTCTGCGGTCGCTCGCCGGTCTTGTTAAGCCAATTACACGGCGGGGCTCGATTCCCGGGCTCCAGTTCCCTCGGACCAGGCAGCGGCAGTTTGGCCAAGAGCCAAGGAAGGGCCCAGAACTCCGAGATGTCGGGTGGGAAAACAAACAAACAGGCAACCGACGGAAGGCAGATGCAAGTTGGGCTGGGTAATTGAAAATGTCATTGCAATGTTGCGGTTAGCCAGCCCCAAGCCGCGTTTATTGCGCCCGGTGACAGTGGATGCCCTGCATTTCCGCCTCTTCTTCTGGCAGCACTTCCCGGCTTCTTTTCTGGCGTACCGTCGGCTCAGTGGTTTGTGGGGCCTGGAAGGGATTACCGGGACGTAAGCAAATGTTTGTCTCTGCCACCACGAAGAAATTGCGGCCATTTCCGTTAATTGAGCAAGACGCCAGCAAAAGACAAGCGCAAGTCCGAAGTGAAGCGGCACTTATTGGGACTCCCGGTATCACAATCTATCACTATCTATTATTTATTATATAAAAGAAAACAATAAAGAAAGTAAAATATGAAACGAGCTTCATTAGGCAGACAAAGATCTTGGTAAATAATCAGGAAAGAAAAACAATAATAATAGGTAGGTCAACCTTCTTTATCAAAGTTAGTTACCAAACCTGACACAGCCTTCATGTAAGCGGAGTTATTAGCTCAGCTCGATATTATAATTATACAAGTTTTGGATTTTGTGCGTCGTTTTTGTGCTTCTGATGCTTCTAACGTTAGAACCTCGAAAGCTGAGACTCAATTGTAGATACAGGCTCTTATGTATATAATTTACATATTAGGATATTAGGATAAGTGCAGTTCCTACTGAAACATGTTAACACGTTAATATGGCTGTAAACAATTTAAGGAAGTTGAATTCTGTCAGTTCTCAGACGGCTGCTGCCTGCCAAAGACTTTATTACAGGAAGTAATAAAATAAACTAACTCACATTTATCCCCTTCTAATGCTATGCACCCATGTAATTCGAACTCCTTCTAACTGAATCTTCCTTTTTGTTATTCATTTGCAGAGCGCCGTCACCTTGTGCAACCTGGGAGTGGGAGCCACCTTCGGGGAATCCGTACTGCACGACTTGCCACGGGACAGTACCGTGGTGACGAAGACAACCTGCGAGCTACTGCGCGTGGAGCAGCAGGACTTCCGACTCATTTGGGAGGTGAGTGCTCCGGCGATGACATACGATTTCAGCTTGACTGACGGCTCCTATCCTCCTACCCTGTCCTGCCAAAGGAGCCGGCCATTTTGATGAGCATCTGTGCTTGAACTGGCGAAATGATATGCAGAAATGTGCGGAGCGGGGAGCTCGACTATTTGCGGTATTCCTGCGTCATTTCCGAAAATATTTAATTAAAATTTCAATTAACATTTAATGACGCTCGCAGGGACGGGCCCGGATCCGGGAGTACTTATGCTATCCGTCCCCAGTCCGGGGGCTTTTTCCTAATGAATTTCGAGGCCTAAGCCCGAGCACATGGCAGGCACTTTGGGTGCCCGGTGTTAAGTGGGGAATTAAGCTTAGTTTCTCTTGTGGGCTAAGTAGTCGTTTGTTTTGTCTATGTTTATGCGCGCCGCATGGCACTACAATGTAATGACAGACTTAATGCACTGCATCATTTATGTAAGGATTGCATGTGTTCGCTCAGTTAGGAGAAGCTACAGGACCCCGGGAACAGCCGGTTAATTAATTGGCATGGCTCGCTACCTCAGGTTGATTAGGATACGATTGGATATGATTAATTGTGATGGAAAGTGCCTTTGAGCTGGAGAAGGGTATTATATTTGCATTAGCCCAGCCACAAGGCAGGAATGAGGCCAAAGCCTCGGCAAAGCCACAACATGGCTTACGTATGCCAAATTGTAAATATTTGAGCATTCCAAACAATCGACAAAAAGTGCACTGAGGAAAACGGACGGCGCACCCACAGGATTCCACAAATTAAATAAGGCTTAATCTCAGCCCCCTCTTGACACATATGCGACTTGATTAGACTCCATCTTTCTCTTTACCAATTGGAAATAATTTGTGTGTTACCGTTAATAATATAAAACACATTTTTAATGTTGTAAGCCTGAAGCTCAGCTTCATCTTATGTGTGCGAACTATTTACTAAGGGTTAGTACCCAAAACAAAATATCCAAACCTCTGAGCACCGACCCTTTTACGAAAACTGACTTGTCTCCATCTGGTATTATGTTACCTATTACTGAAATGTTTCTCCCGGTCCATAGTCAGAATGCAAAACTCAGTGCGGATACGACTTCTGTGGATTTCCCTGATAAATTCGCAGACCCCACTAACAATGCCATTCAAGCAGGGCCGCCCCAAAGCCATGCCCTGCGGCAGCCGCAAAAGGTATAAGCATCAGACCCACACGCACACATGCCTGCCAATGATTGAGGCGGGGCAGGGGAAGTGATGTGTGTTTACCTTATTCGTTAGGGGCGGAAGACCGAGAGGGAGCCAAACCCCAAATTGGGGCATATACTATTTTGCAACATTATGCCAACATTGGCTAACCCGAAAGGCAGCACGGGCTGAGCTGGGCGATAACAAAGTAGCTGCGACAGCACGGCACCACATGTCACGTATACGCAGTGTGCAACAATGGAGTGAAAGTGGAATGGATGCTGGCTGCAATGCCATAAAAATGCGAGCTGGGGAATATTCCTGCCGCCGGCACTGCGTAAATGCGATAAAATCAGGGGGGAAAATTGAAAAGGAGTAAGAAAAGCATTCGCAGCCAAGCCAAGTGGGAGTGAAGGAGAAAGTGTGTTAGGAAATTCTCGTAAAGTAAGCTATTGAGTTCGTGGAACTTGTCATCCTCCGCCGCAGTCGAGGGTTTGATTTGTGCGCAAATATTTGCCCGAGCGGGCAAATTGAAAATGCCAGAGAAAGCGATTGTAGTCCCACGTGAAAGAGAATTTCGGGTTAATTACCAGTCTCATTTCACCGAAATGCAGAGTGGCTCGAAAGTGAATTGGAAACCCACTAGTAACTAGCAGCCAGCAGGGCCACTTACCATTCAATGGCAGCCAATTACTTCGGACAAGCGTTCCGGCAATCCCATTCGGATTGGCATTAGGATTGCGATGGGGATTGCAAAAATTTAGACGAGCCCGGGGGCGGATGTGAGTCTTGCATGGGCGCCTGGGCGTAGCGTAATCAATGGCGGAAATTACACTTGGCACTTGCGGTAAACCCGCCGATTGCTACTGAGTGTGCGAATATAACTCAATTGGCGAGTCCTACTTCCAGTGCGATTCAATGCCGCTCGATTCGCAAATATTTGCATTTAATTTGGGGCGCATTTAATGCCCACAAATCGCGTTCTGCCCGCCGATGCAACAATGGCATTATGGCATTGCCAAACATGTGGTCTACGTAATATCCAGCCCATAAATATTGCAGGCGGCCCCATTGATTGCCCGGGGCATGCACAGTTGCATGTCCATGGCCGTGTGGTTATTTATTTATGCACAAACACAAGTTGCACATGCGAACCCACGAGGGAGCCGTCCAAGTGGAGGCTCCCAGAGGAGCGGGACGGGGCGGGCCGATCGCTCAAGGATTCTGAAACCTTTGGCAAAGATAAATGAGACAAATTCACTCGAGTCATCAAAGTGCATGTCGCAGCGCTCAATTTAAATTGCATCAATGTGTGTATGTGTGTATGGTCGGGAGCTGTGTTCATTGAACACACTTCTCGGCAAATCCACAGGACTTACTCACTCCTCCACTCTGCAGTTATTCGCTTGTGTTTTCACAGATTTCCTTTTGGTTGAGTTGCCGGTTGAGTTTGCAGACAAGAACGAAATATATATTAAGAGAGATCTGTTTCAATTGTTCCCGAATTGGAAAATAATAACTAAAGTACCAAGTAAAGCAAAAAATCTTGAAAGCCCTTGAACTTTGCCTTACTTTGGTAAATGTGTTTCTTCCATATTCTTTTATTAATACAATTTATGTGATTTATAGATGAACAATTTAAGTTTTATTTAAAACTATATAAAAGACCAACAACCTAAGAGGGCTAAGTGCACTGTAGAACATTTCCCAATCATATCCTTATTTTAGGAGGTTAAGTGGTTCTAAATAACCCCAAATTGGTGTGGAGTTCTTGCCAAATCCTGGATCATTTTCACTTTTACTCAGTTAAATTATTCCTTCGCTTTAAAAAAATCTCAATGCTACTGAACATTTTCCTCGAAGTTCAAGATATACCAGCAAACATCACAGTTCGATTAATGCCTGGCATTCAAGGACTGGCTCTGGCTTTGGCTCTGGCTCCGGCCGCCTAGCCCCTGACCTCTTCCCATGCCTAGCGCTTCCGCACCCACCAAGTGGGTAACACTACCTTTGGCGTGCTGTTCGTTTGATAAGCAAAGCGCGTTTAATTAGCGACGCCGACGACCCCAACACAACAATTGTTCCTTATCAGCGGGCAGAGCCTCAAGAGTTGCCAAGCGCCTTGGGTTCGCCTTTAACCCATTGCCAGCTAATGGGTTCCCATTTCCCTCCTAATTTACACAGCAAACGCCTACAGCTGGGCTCCTGATTTATCTACTTTTCAGTCAGTTAATGAGCTTACGATTTTAGGCTACTATATATTGGAGCTTTCTTAAGGCACTCATTGATTTAGAAAGCTTGGCAGACCTTTAACAGCTAAAAAATACGTATAATCTCAAGGGTACACCAAAAATAAAAAAGAACGGAAGAAATCAACTCCATTTTTCTTGATTCATGAACGATCTGTTCTCGATTTTTCGATCTCAAATCAAGCTCTATACTTTACCAAAGTCGAACTGCCGTTCTTAAAAACTGTCGGAACAACTGTATTTGAGAAATGTAAGTTTAGAAATTGTGTGGTCCTCAGTTTCATATAAATTGAGAACGATTGGTTCTTAAATTAAGTACACAGTTTTCATACATTTTATGAACGAATCGTTCTCGATTTGCGAAGATCCGGGGACGAGCAGATTGAACCCGAATGTATTTCTTTTTCCAATTCGAGTTGGTTTTTTTTTGGGGTTTAAGGAGCGGTCGATCTAGAATAGGATCATGATTCGGATGGTAACTTTTCTCTTGGCAAGTTAGTCGCGTCTATTCAGGTAACATTTATTCAGGGTTCCCACTTTCAGTGGGTTAATGTGCTGGCCGTCGCTCTGTTTGGAAATAAAATGGACGGGCTTCGACAACTCTCCTCGCTGATAAGTAATTGCACACATCGAGCCGAGGCGCTTGGCATTTGTCAACTTATCAGTGTGCGCAGCAACGTTTGGCAGATATTACCTGAGAGCCCGCACACCAGTCTCAAGTGAAAGCAGCCCGGGCCTAAAGGTGTGCACATGGCAGCTGGCCAGCAGCGCTGGTCCGCCCAGATTGTGGCCGGCGAGGACCTGGCCTCGGGCGTCCTGCTACTCCGCTACCGGAGGCACAGCGGTGGCCAGGAGGCAGCCGAAGCGGGGGCGGAAGTAGCCCATGTGGCCACAGCTGGAGCCACATCCGCCGCCGTCAAGCGGCGACGACGACTGGAGCGTGGGCAGATGACGCGTCCACAGTCGACGGCCTTTGAAATGAGCAACGTAATAGGAATCCGCACTGCACTTATCTCTTGGCAATGCCACAACACACACGACTAATGGACAATTCCGATTTCATTTCCATTGCAGAAAAACAAGGAGTTGATGAACGACATTTTTACCAATTGCAAATTTAAGAACGGTACGTAAACAATGGACGCTCCATTCGCGTGATAATATTCACAACAATATACATAATACTGGGCGCATTCAGCAGCGAATGGCATTCATCTGTTGTTTTGAGTTTTTTAAACTAAAATATAATACAATAAGACGCAGTAAAGAGTATGATTTAGTAAACACAAAGTAAACTCTATTCGTGTATTGCCCTTGATTTGTTGAAACGATATAATATTTTCATTGGCATTCAATACTCGTCATCAGACACAGTTCTCAGATAATGGGTCAAATTGCGGAATCCATTACTGAGTGCGCCCATTGATTGAGTCAACATATTAAACGCACTTTAGCCATTCATTCGGTTGAAATAACATTAATTAATGAAAACTGCTGTCGGCTGTGTTTTTAGGCTTCGGTCCTGGCGTTCAGACAGCAGCCGCAGCCACATCACCCACCAAGCGACCCCTCAGCCCGGACCATCCGAACCCAGCGCTGCCCATTACCGAGGTAAGCACAAAATGCTCGTGTATGTCCGTATAGTCGTGTATAAAAACTCACATAAATATTATAAATGTAATGTCCTGACATTGACGACGACAAATGAGTTAATTTGCTGCTCCAGGAGGTGCTGTCAGGGGAATTACAAAATATTTATGTGTTATTCATGAGTGAGGCTTGGGGGGAACGGTCTCTTTCTGGCCATTTCCTCTGGCTTTGACACTTGGCCTTTCGGGCGTCGAAATTTAAGAAGTCTAAAGTCAGAGACTGAGGATGTGAACTTTCCTTGCAGACTCGGAGTCCTGCTATGAGCCGCATGGGCTGGGCTCTACGCACCCTACTCGTGGCCGACAACTCCAGCTGTCTAAAGGATCGCAAGGTGAGTGTGCTAAGTCCACCTTTATGATGCTAATAACTAATAACGAACGAGTGTCCTGTCCTGATCGAAAGGTCTCCGGCAAGCTAATACGCAAGTGCGCCCCCGGCACCGAACTCGTCGACTGGCTGGTCAACCTCGCCCCCATCGTCCACACCCGCGCCCAGGCGGCGGGCATGTGGCAGGCGCTTCTCGAGGAGGGAGTTCTCGCACATGGTAAGCAATGCTCGCGGCCGCGGAAGGGGCGCTCTAACGCATCAATCCTGCTCTACTCCGCAGTCAACAAGGAGCAGCCGTTCAAGGACAAGTGCTTTCTCTACCGGTTTCGCCTGGACGAGGAGGGCGGAGCAGCGGCGGCGGGAGTGCCCCAGTCGGACGATTTAGGAGCGGCCAACGAGCACATCCGTGAGGCGCTGAGCGCGCTATTCCAGCGTGGTCCGGACGCCACTCTGCGGATGATATTGCGGAAGCCGTAAGTAAAGGACACTCTTTGTGGCAGTTTTTTGTTTAAGAATGTAGACTTTATTAATGACTCCCTGTGCCTTGTAAAGCAGAAGCTTTGAAACAAAACCTCCGTTGTAAAAAAATAGTACAATCAATGCATTGTTCAAAGCCAAGTACAAGATCTTTTAAGGCTGCTTTAAAGAAACGTGTGAAGAGGTTGCATTTCAACCTCAAGCAAGTTATATTTTGTCGGTTTAGAAGCCTATTTAAGGGGTGACATGCTTGTAAACAGTCAAAATTTAAACATTTTTCGTGATATATTTTTAATAGAACAAATAAATATCATCTTGGAACTGGGGATATATACGAGTATATAGGTGATACAAATTTTACAAAATGGCGGACTTTTGAAGCATTTGCCCCAGTGCCTCGAGGTTTGAGTTTTCCGTCTATGGAATGCGTAATTCGTGTCGTAAACCAAAATACTAAAATTATTTGTGTTCATTTGAATTTCCCCTAAAAAATAAAAACTGTTTTAACAACATCTTAGGTTCAAACGGAAGAGCATTTAATTCTGAAGAGAATACAATTTGATTCACTTCGGTATGTTGGATAGTTTTTTGTGAATCGTGTCCATAAGAAAGCAAAATACAAAATAAATTCGAATATCCTAGCCTTTTAAAGACAAAACTATGTTGCAAGGCCAAGTCGCTTCGAGATTTCGCTGTCGCTCAAGTCTTCTTTTTGCCAACATCCAGGTCGCACGAACGAACTTCGGAGGAACTGGAGCTGGTGTTCGAGGAGCTGGTCCACATAGCCGCCCTCTCCCACTTATCGACCAGCATCAAGCGGGAGCTGTCGTCGATATTCGTGTTCGAGGCTCATGCCCAGGCGGGCACAATATGTGAGTATAAGGCGGCGGAATTAATAACTCCCCAGATAGCGAGGCAGCGGCTTTCAAGGAGCGAGTCAGGCAAAAAGTTCGCAAAACTTTTTAATTAGGCCCGGACTAATTATGTCTCAATAAACCAGTGGCTGGCGGAATAAGCACTAATACCGACTTTTATCCCTTAACGCGTTTAACCCATTACGCCCATAAAAACAACAACGGCCCCGACTGCAGTATTCAATCAAGGCGACGAAGGACGCTCCTGGTACATCTTACTCAAGGGATCAGTGGATGTTGTGATACACGGCAAGGGAACTGTCGCCACCCTGAAGACCGGCGATGACTTTGGCAAGCTGGCCTTGATAAACGACGCACCAAGGTGAGTGACGGGGCAGCCCATCGTTGAATCACTTCCTAGAATAATTTTTGAGTGGCCGTACGAACGTTTAGCGAACTAAGCACCTGAGTTGGGCGATACTCTGGGTCTCATTGTGGCACTGCCATTTTTTTTTTCTTTTTTTTTTTGGGTTTTGTTGGGCCATTGTCGAGTCCACAATGGTGTGGGCCTGAGTGGTGGGCAAAGGTAAGGTGCAACGGACCGGATAGCAGCCGACAAGCACAGGAACAGATAACAGGCGCCATTGTGAGCCATTTACAGCAAACAATTGAAAATTGAAACAAAATATTAGCCAAGGCCCGTCTCCAATCCGAAAATCATTTCCTAAGCTGCCGCTCGGGCGGAGAGCAAAGGAAGGAACTATCAAAGAGTTTCTGACGAATGGCCTTCGCCTCGATTGTTTGTCAGCTCGGACTTGGGAGCCGGTTAAGTAGAGAAAGCCTTGATGAGAGATGGAA
The DNA here is from genome assembly GCA_008042795.1 of Drosophila asahinai. Classification (NCBI taxonomy): domain Eukaryota; kingdom Metazoa; phylum Arthropoda; class Insecta; order Diptera; family Drosophilidae; genus Drosophila; species Drosophila asahinai. The sequence goes on from VNJZ01006125.1 coordinate 15,100, forward strand.
TGTATTTTCATTTTTCATTGATTATGCCAGTAACTATGAAGTTTTCCGACTATTTGCTTTGGTATTCTTTCAAATGCCACTTTCAATAGATTCATCCAGCTCATCTTTCAGATCAGAGTAAGGATAGGAGATATCTAGGTTGTACTCTTTAAAAATCCTTAACTAAAAATCCTTAAATTGCACTTTAAATGATTAAACTGACTGACTAGTTGAAGCTTCCGCCCAGCCTTTGGTTAATTATAATTATCCGAGAGCTTGTTTGCCTTTAGCAAATGTAATAAATCGCACTGGTAAATAATTCCGCATATCGATTGAGTCATTTGCCAACTGTAGGTGCCGTGGAAATCCAATTTAAAATACTTTTAGCCTCTGTGGTGTGGCATGCCATCAAGCGCTTCCATTTTCATATTAATACATATTTGTGCAGCTGAAAATTTGTTTATTAATGGAAAATGGATTAAACTCAAAGGGCTGTTTGTCCGTAAATTACAGTTTTCGATATCGGAAATCTCAGATTTCACCAACAAGTTAATCCGGAGCTAACAAACACTTTCCCACTCCCCATTTTCCAGAGCTGCCACTATTGTACTCAAGGAGAACAATTGTCACTTGCTGCGCGTGGATAAGGAACACTTCAACCGTATACTGCGCGATGTGGAGGCCAATACCCTGAGATTGCAGGAACACGGAAAGGATGTATTAGTGCTGGAGCGCGTGGCCAAACAACGGGGACAGCATTCCGCATTCAAGTGAGTGTCCAATCTTATTTTAAGAGGCCTTAAATTTAATTGTATTTTTTTATGCCGATGATTAAATTGAATCTCTCGACTCTTCTTTGAGTATATAATTCATTTTACTTTAATGGATATTAGTTCATTCTGATACACTCATACCGTAGATTCTCCTCTTTCCCGTAAAGCAGCGCTTAATGGCTTTAAATATTTTGATCTATAACAATATTCCATTTAAAATTCTGCGCAGATACACGGTCATGTCGGGCACTCCGGCCAAGATGCTCGAGCACCTGCTGGAGACGCGACTGGGCCAGTCAGTCGGTGGGATGGACCCCTTCCTGGACGACTTTCTGCTCACGCACATTGTGTTCATGCCCGTTGTGCAGCTGGTTGATGAATTGGCCAATTAATATCCTTTTTAAAACAACAAAAATCACCCGAAGGTGTACCGTAAGCCTTTTCGACAGTCCTTGCGATGCCTGCCACGTCCCACAGCTTAGCCTACTCCTTGGGTTCGTTTCGAAGGTCCGCTTAGCTAGGTTCTCCTCGGTCAGGGTGCACTTAAAAAATGCAGAAAAAAGCCCCCGTTCTTGAGCTCGTCCATCTCGCGCCCGAGTCACGTTCCCCTGGCTGGAATACCGAGTATTTCCACGACGACAGTTTAAGTGCCGGCAGCACGCAAGCCAACACACATGACCCCGAGCCCAGCCAGCGGCCAGGGTGTGGTTGGGGCGGGAAGTGGGTGGCTTCGGGCTCCTGGCTCCGGGCTCCTGGCTCGAGTGTAGCAGAAAACGCTAACAAGCAACACTTCCGTTCTGTAAAGGCAGAAACAGTTCAACTTCAGCCGAAACAAAAGCCGCAATGATGACTTGGCCACGGCGATGGGTCAGCATTTTCGGAATGCCTCGAACGGGGATGATGGGGGGTATTATGGGGGACCCTGGTCAACGATGCCTGAAACTAATCCCACAATCTGCATCGAAATACGTGATGTGTTTAATAAGCAGGCCCCGCCAGCAACAACAAGGTTAGGCAGAGTGCGGGACAGAAATCAATAAACAGATTCCCCAAGACAGTAAACCCACTTTGGGACTGGCAGGAACAGGGACAGGGACAGGCAAATCACATTCTAAATCCGATTCCCAATCCCGAATGAAATTGGTTTCTCCTTGACCGCCGTGCACCTTCCATTGCGATACCCATGAAGATGCCCAGACGCCCGAGGATCGTGAGTATATAATCAACTTCAAGAAGCGCGTCATCCAGTTCATGCAGAAGTGGGTCATGGCCGTTCGCCACGCGGCCTTCGAGGAGCCCAGCGTTTGCGACTTCATCGAGGACCTGGCCGCCGAGGTGGAGGCCGATCCCGACCTCAACGAGGAGACCAGCATTGTGCACAACGTGCTCACCCAAATGGCGCGCTACCAGGAGGACCGCAACCAGAACGCTGGCCAGAAGTGGAAGCTGCCGCCGAATGGCCAGCCCATCTGCCTGTTCAGCGGCAATGCGACGCCAGCGAAGACAGTCATACGTCCGGACGACGATAGTGAGTAGAAGGTGTTTGTTTGTCCAAGACTGGACCTTATCCATATCCTTTCAGTCATCTTCCGGGTCTACTGCGCCGACCACACCTACTGCACCCTGCGCTTCCCGATGCACACCACGGCGGAGCTGATCAAGGCGTGCGCCGCCGACAAGCTGCAGCTGAACAGGGGCCCCGAGGACCTCGTCCTCGTGGAGGTCAAGTCGAACGGGGAGCGCTCCGTGTTTAAGGACAACGACGTCAGCATCCCCACAGGGCTGTCGCTCAATGGTCGCCTGTTCGTCTCCGTCAAGGACCACCTGGACGCGCTGGTGAGTGTTCCTCTTAGAGGAGAGATGGCAGGCCTTGACCCATTTCGTTCCGCAGACGCAGCTGCAGGAGCAGGAATGCCCCACCGAGGGCGTGGACATCGACTTGGAGATTCTGAGCACCAAGGAGCTGGCCTACCACATCACCCTGTTCGAGTGGGACCTCTTCTGGGCCGTCCACGAGTATGAACTGCTCTACCACACCTTCGGGCGGCACCATTTTGGCAAGGTGAGGGGCCAACTTGGCCAAAAGTCCCAGAAGTCTCGTTTGGGCAATTAGGCTGCCAGACTCTGACCGCAACACTGTTGCCATTTGTCATTTGCCTGCAAATTAAGTTAGCCCAGACTTGGCCACTCGACGTAATTAAAGATGGCTCGAAACTATTTCCAAACTTTGGGCAGCCAAGAGTCTCGTCTTGATCGAATTCCTCCTCCCTTCCTCAGATCACGGCCAACCTGGATGTCTTCCTGCGCCGCTTCAACGAGGTCCAGTACTGGATTGTCACCGAGCTGGTGTCCACGCCCAGCCTGAGCAAGCGAGTAGGTCTAGTCCGGAAGTTCATCAAACTGGCTGCCTAGTAAGTAGCTCTTGCATTTTGTCTCTAGGGGATGGTTAACCTTCAACCAAAAATTGAGAAAGTGTTCCTAGGTCTACTAACCGCCCCCTTATTCCCTTCCAGTTGCAAGGAGTACCAAAATCTAAACGCCTTCTTTGCCGTGGTAATGGGTCTGTCCAACATGGCGGTGACCCGACTGCAGCAGACCTGGGAGAAGATCCCGTCGAAGTTCAAGAAGATCTTCCAGGAGTTCGAGGCCCTGATCGATCCCAGCCGCAACCATCGGGCGTACCGCGTGTTCGTGGGCAAGCTGCAGCCGCCCCTGATCCCATTCATGCCGCTGCTTCTCAAGGACATGACCTTCGCCCACGAGGGCAACAAGACCAGCCTGGACGGTCTGGTGAACTTCGAGAAGATGCACATGATGGCCCAGACGATGCGCACCATCCGCTTCTGCCGCTCCAGAAGTCTGGGTAAGACTCGTTATCGAGGGCGTAGAGCCTCAGCTTCTTACTCCATGCCCGAGAAGAGCCTGCTAATTGAATTATATTTGTGACAGGGCTGGAACCGCCGTCGCCGAAGAGCGAGGGCGAGGTGCGGTCGTACATCAGTAGCTTCCGCGTCATCGACAACCAGCGGGTGCTCACCGCCATGTCCCAGAAGGTGGAGCCCACCAGGAAGCTCTAAGCCCCGGCCCCGGCCCCGGCCCCCAATGCCCCGTTATCGGATTAGCTTGTAGCACGTATTAAGTGTCTAACCCTGAGTGTGTGTGTTAATCAAACTGCAATTAGCTGCACAGTTATGAGCTTAGCCGGGCGGGAAGCCAATTTGCCACAGCCCGGACCAACTTTCAACCACATCCACATCCGCATCGCATTCGCATTCGCATTAAGCTAGATCGTATCTATGCCCCAACTTGGAAACTATCTCAATCTTCTAATGAACTGAACCCCAAACGCATTTCAATGCAAACGAGACACTTTTTGCTTTAGTACAAAACGAAAGATGGAAAACAAATTTGAAATTCGGCAATCCCGGCGGGAGCGGGAGCGGGAACTGAGACGAATACAAACAAAACTTGGACGCGTGTGATACTAAACATTTAGAGGAGGCAACATCAAAACAAACAGCACTAAACTGCATAATTTCCTACAAAACTTTACCACATAAATCCTACGCGAGCTAGTAAAATAATTTGTATAATTGTACAACGTAGCCGAGAGCATGGAATCTATTTTTTTAAAGGCCCCCACTAAACCTACTATTAAACAGTCTAGTTGAAGCTAGTTATTAACACGTAAGCTACATAGCAGATAAGTTATTATATTTTTAGTTTTCGACTTTCATTTTCATTCAGATATTCTCTGCGCCCCTATGTACCGCGACTCGCAACAAATACAAAACCATTTTTGAATATTTATTTACACAACACCATTATTTGTTTTATTTTGTACAAAATTCAGACCTTGTTCCCGTTGAGTATGCTTTTAAATATGCATTTGCAGATGCATTGATCAAATTAAACACTGGAGAGGGACCTTATTAGTTGTAGTCGTGTACATATATGTGTAAAACAATTTCAATTGATTCACATGCGTATATTTGGTGTGATTAGTTTGCTGTCAACATCAGGCTAATGCCTTACCAGGAATCCCAATAAAAATAGAACCATGGGCTGGTATATTTTCTGGTAAGGAATCGTAGATAACCCTAGAATTGTAGTTACCATTCTTAACCAACTCCTCTTCCCAGTAAAGGTCTCTCAAACAACGATATATATAAAAAAAAAATTAGATGTAACCCTGACTATGATGCATAGAATAAAATATCGTATAAATAGTTTTTTCCCTACGTACACCAATCGGACGAATTAACTAAAATCCAAGACCTTACGTATCGAGTGGTTTCTCCTATAAAACTAAATAAATTAAATACAAACAATACAAAGAGCAAACGAATTTTCAAGGAAACTTTTATAGATATAGCGAACCGGGTCAAACGAAAGAATATTGTTTATTTTATAATTAATGAAGGGTAAACATTTAGGATTGATTTATATACAACGCAACACCAATTAGTATGGAACAGTTTGTAAGTCAGAGTTTGAAAGCCTTTAATTACTTTATCTACACCATGTGCTACGAAAACGGGTAGGATCTATCACAATCATCCCCATAGAATTGTGTAGGCATAATACCAATCCTCTGAGGACATTTTCGACTTAAGGAACCCAAATCTTGTAGCATAAATGTATTTGTAGAAGGGACGAGAGGAAATATACTTGCCTGGCGGCGTCAAAAACCTAGCATGTAGCTCGTAGGACCTATTATACTGTTAAGCAAACGTTTCCCCACGGGGAATCCCTCCTGTGTCAAATACGAAGAATGTATCTATATTTTTGACTACTGCTATGCTAGAGTAATACCAACAATACGCAATCCTTTTTGTTATTGTTGTGCACTTTCAGCAAGACACAAACATAAGTATATTCTATATATAGGCGATATACCAATTTAACATATACGCAAGTACTCCAGAATAAGAAAATTCCAAATTTTACTTGTGATTCGATTTGACAATCTCAAAAATAACTCTACAAACGTCTTATTTTTCAATATTACCTAGGCACTTTGCATAAACGTACCGACACTGGGTAGCCAACGGATGCACACAAACAGATATATTAAAGCTATACGTATATACCTCCGTTACCAAAAAAATAGCTAAAGCCAATCAGTTATAATCAGCTCGCAGATGTCCGAGCTGTAACTAGTAATAACCACTCAATGTTCAAATCAGTGTTTACATGTCTAACGCAAAACAATCTCGAAGTTTACCTACCTACCATATAGTGAAATAGAGTAAATAGTTCGTAATGGAGTACCAAGGAGACGGCTCCCCGAAGCTCACAGTAAGAAGACAACACCAACAAATAACTTAGAAGTAACTGAACCCATAGAATAACTATAGAGCGAAGGAGCTCCCGGATAGAAGGCAACACCAAAAACCACCTAGAAGTAATAACATCCATTCAGTGGCATGTAGCAGGAACAGAGATCTTTTAACCGCACTAACCACCAGATTACATTAATATACTAATTACTTGTACCAAAATATCCATATTGCGATCAGCCAAGTGAGATTTATGCAAAGCGAACTACATATTTTAACGGCAACCCTTCAATGTTGAAACTAAGTGTAAACCACCATGTATCTTTGAATGTCTAACATTTTGAACTTAACAAATATTCGAATAAAGATTTATGTGTTAGCCAGTCCGTCTCGTGTTTGAATTCTCTTTTAAAGGATCCGACTTGATCTCAAAACAAAAGTGAGTATAACAAAATTATAATATCGGATTGGAAAGTAACACATTGACATTACGTGACTTATTAAGTGCTCATATCAAGTGCTAAAGGTCATTGTAATGAGGCATTACTGGAGTAGTCTCGCCACCGGCGGTAATAATGGACAAACTAGAGAAGGCGTCAAAGGCAAATAGAAGTCAGAAGATTTGAGGGGTCAATAGCTCCAGGGATGAACTTGTGTTGAAAGATAACACCGTAACAGGTGCGACTGTCCTCAGATCAATGGAGTTCTACGGCTGACGCCAATTTAGTTTTTTGGAAGCGTTCTATGGACAGAGGTTTCAAGAGGTTTCTTTTAAGATAATGCCTTTCCTTCCGGAGAAAGGTATATCGGCGAATAATATCGCCAACAGAACCGAAACCACAAGGCTTATAAAAAAAAAAAAATGAATCCAGAAAGAAGAATAAGTAATTAGGCCAACTAGTACATTTTCCAATAGGATTTTCAACGATTCTGGTATTTCCATTTTAACCTAAAGCTTGGCAAGTAAGAATAATTTGTACTTACCCGACCTCAATGCATTTTCTCTCAGATCACTTTCCCGATTTTACTTGACCACCATCTATATTTATGTATAATCACCTCAGCCATTTTGCTTAAGGGGGTCTTCTCATTCAAAACCCGTTTTTTGAACCCTTTTTAAAAAATTCTTATTTGAAAACGCAAAGAATAATTGAAAACTTTTTTATTTATTGTTTTTCAAAAGGTTTAAAGTAAATAAAAAAAATTGTTTTGTCTCGATACGAGGGCTGTTCAAAAAGTAATGAGACTTCAAAGTTGGTGGTGTAAAAAAAAGGTGTCGTCACGGCGGCCACGATTCCGGGTCTCCGGAGCGTCGGAAATGAAAAAAAACGGGGTTATAATCAGTATAGATGTAATTCTGGTCTGAACCTCGACCATCATTTTGTGATTTTTTTTTGACAAAATGGCGGCCATTAAAAAAATTCAATCTTTGGTTTTTTTTTTGTAGTTTAGTGTAAAAAAAAATAGTTTTTTTTTTTTTAAATTATGGTCTTAATTTAAACGAGAATGGTTACAATTCTGCGTCGATTCCACTTTGTTTCATGAAAATCGGTTCAGTTGAACTGGAGATATCATGGCCGCCAGTTCGAAAAACGTGGTTTCGAGATAAACGCGTTTAAAGTTTGAAGTGAAGTAAAAATAGCTCATTTTGACGAAAACCTTGCTTCACAAAAAAGGCTGTATCTTCTAAAGTATTTCGAATTTCTAAAAATCCTTTTAGGGGCATATTTACAACTACCCAAGCTATAAATAAATGCAAAAAAAAAAAAGTCGAAAAAAAAGTTGCTGAATGAGAAGACCCCCTTAAGGAATATTTAAGAGTTCAAAATGCGCGCCTAAAAGCTCTGCGGAAAAGCTTTCGCTTGCTGGGAATAACCGTGAGTCGTCAATGACGCCATCGGATGATACAGCAGCTGCTCGACTGCCGTGACAAAATCAACGAAACCGGCTGAGCGGGCCAACAGTTGTCCGCGAAGCCTTCGACGTGCTGGAACAGATTGCCGCCACAGAGCAGCCAGACCGAGACCGAGACCGAGACCCGTACAGTAATCACAGAGACCCAGAAGCGTTCAATTTGCACACCACTAATTATCAGCGGATCCGAGACACGATGACCAATCTCGCTCCCACCATCCAGCTGAGCAACGGCCGCGAGATGCCGATTTTCGGCCTGGGCACCTGGAAGTCGTTCGAGTCGGACGCGTATCACTCCACCCGCAACGCCCTCGACGTGGGCTACCGGCACATAGACACCGCCTTCGTCTACGAGAACGAGGCGGAGGTGGGCCAGGCGATCTGCGAGAAGATCGCCGAAGGGGTAATCTCGCGCGAGGACGTTTTCGTGACCACTAAGCTTGGCGGGATTCATCACGACACCGAGCTGGTGGAGCGCGCCTGCCGCCTGAGCCTGAGTAATCTGGGCCTGGAATATGTGGACCTGTACTTGATGCACATGCCGGTGGGCCAGAAGTTCCACAATGACAGCAACGTGCACGGCACCCTCGAGCTGACGGACGTCGACTATCTGGACACATGGCGGGAGATGGAGAAGCTGGTGGACCTCGGACTGGTGCGGAGCATCGGTCTGTCCAACTTTAATGCGGCGCAGACCGAGCGGGTGCTGGCGAACTGCCGCATCCGACCCGTAGTCAACCAAGTGGAGTGCCACCCGGGATTCCAACAGCGCCAGCTGCGGGAACATGCCAAACGGCATGGCCTGGTCATTTGTGCCTACTGCCCATTGGCTCGCCCTCAGCCAGCCCGCCAGTGGCCGCCCTTCATCTACGACGAGCACGCTCAGCAGTTGGCCAAGAAGTACGGCAGGACCACGGCGCAGATCTGCCTGCGCTATCTTGTGCAGCTGGGCGTGGTACCACTGCCCAAGTCGTCGAACAAGGCGCGCATCGCGGAGAACTTCCAGGTATTCGATTTCGAGCTAAGTCCAGAGGACTTCCAGAGCATGGAGCAGTATCACACGGGGCAGCGCACGGTACCGTTCTCCGGAATGGCCGGGCACAAGTTCTATCCGTTCCACGACGAATTCTAGACACCATAGTATTTGTATTTGTATAAAATAAAGTGTATTACGTAGAGAGATCTCGGAGTGGCCAGGGGCTAATCGCTTGTCTAACGGGGCCGCTTGATAAAAAGTCTTATCAGGAGTATCTTGTGAGTGCTTCTGCCAGTTGGCGGCATCCACTTCCAAGCTGCTTTTTGGCACCTAACGTGAACGAATACCCATTCAGATGAGCAGCTGTGATAGGGCCGAACCACTTACATATGTACGTATGTATGTATGTACCTGCCAGACGAATCCGAATCCTATCTCCTCTTATCAGTGAAGCATTCTGGAATTGTGAAATCCAATTTTTAAAAGACGACCTTGGGCACCGATAACGATACCTGAGTGTTCAATTAACAGCGAAGGCAACGTTTTACAACACTGATTGCTGACTTGGAAACATTCCATCTCTTTCATTTTCTAAAGCATAGTACTCAGACCGACGAAAAGTGTTCGTAAGCTGTGCGAGAGAGCAACTATTGACTATTGTCCTCTCGTTTTGAGTCACTGCTTAAATACACTTTTCATCTATCTGAGTACTACATGTATGTAATGTGGCTGACCAGACAAAACAATCGGTGACCAACACAAAATATCGATATTTTTATTGGGCCGCCACTAGCAGATTCCAATAAAATAAAAATAAATAAATCCCCCGCAACCGCAACATGTCAATAATATTAAGGCTAAACTTGCGCTCGTCCTGGATGCTACAGGTACCCAAGTCATTATTAATGGCTAACCTCCAATTAACCTCAATTAACATCATACCAGGTGCGCTTCAACTCCAGGGCCCAATCAGAGGATGCAGGCAGTGCCAAAACAATACCGAAGAATTTGCTGGAGGACAAGCAAACCGCCGTTTTACAAAAGGAGAATGGGGCTATCTTCGACAAGCGACCCTTCAAAATAAGCTTAGACAAAGGTACGTTTCACCCGGCACGAAAAACCCGGGCCTCTCCAGGCGTGTTTACATAACCACAACTCACGTCCCCCGCCAACAGACAAAACGTACAGCTGGTGCCTGTGCGGCAAGTCCAAATCTCAGCCCCTGTGCGACGGCATGCACAAGAATGAGTTCCTGAAGATCAAGCAGAGGTAAGAACGTATTTGATATTCTAAACTTTAGTAACCAGCCTCCAGCCTAACTAATCTTACGCTTCTTTTCCAGGCCCATTCGCTTCAAAGTGGAGAAATCGGGCGACTACTGGCTTTGCAACTGCAAACAAACCTCCCATAGGCCCTTCTGCGACGGCACTCACAAACAACCGCACATCCAAACAGCCGTCAAATAGTTTTAGGATAATTTGATAGGCTCCTGTTCTTCTTTTGTGTGAAAATGAGAAATGCGTTAATTTTGAATCAAGCAACATATGATTTTTATTCTAGATTAAAGAACTTCAATTTTACACTCGGATAATGCTCCACCAGGTGATCGATCAAACGATGCATATTCCATGTACATGTGTATGTTCATCCCTCAAAGGTTTTTTATTTGCTATATTTTATGTGAATATGATTTGGCAAGCTTTAACAAAATATTTACAGTGATAGGAAAATAATTGGGAGGCTGTTGTCATATATACACCCGAAAAAAATCCAGGAGTTTAACCTTTTAAACATACTCAAACAGTGAACCGAGCTTAGTATAGATTTAATACTTCATAATATTAAATGTATACTTATGAGTAGATTTTATATACTCATTGACCCAATTTTGTATTTTCCAGTATTATTTTTATACGAAACTCCATCGAAAATCCGACAACATATCGCGTTAGCTGGAACTTGGTGCTTTTCTGTTGGTCGCATTAGTGACTTTGCTCAAGGCTTGGTGCAGATTAGTATAATTGTTATACTTTCGTAGTATCAAATTAATAAGCATCTTATTAAGGATTTGTTAACACTCTAGAGTATAGTATAGATTCTATGATATTTTTTTTGGGTGTCTGTTTATTACCAACAAGGGTTTCCGGTCACATTAATTTCTGAAGTTTCGGTTATATTGGAATTCCACAAGCCAAAAATACATGTAATTTTAGAAATTATAAAGATGCTTGTTTTTATTTAAACTTTTAACGTTGTTCTACCTGTTTTTACACATAAACATAGAACTGAAGCATTGAGAGCAAATAATCACTTATTATATATAATCGTTTTGTTATGCAGCCAATTATTTAAAATTAGAAATCGAAAGTTCTAATACCGTCAAAGGCTTTCTCATTGACAAGTGTATTTTACATTATACAAATTCGGCTCCTTCGATCCACTACGTACATACAACACTCAAAACAAGACCAGTCATCAAAACATGCTTATTTAGCATGATTTAATAGAATAGAAAAATGATTGAATCTTTGCCTGCACTTGGGTAAAATTTAGAAATTTGTCCTCCAATTGTTTTTGAAAAATGTGTAATATTCTGCAAAAGCTTTAAATACGAAATTAAATAGATCGACAATAAATAGTTTGCGAGGAAAATTTCGAATCGAAAGCTCTGCATAACACAAAAAATAATAACTCCTGTATACTATTGCTTTATACAGCAGAATATTTGACTCAAATACAGTATTCAAACAATCTTCGATTTCATAACAACAGCAGCTGTCTTCGGGAACACCTCGTCTTCGGGAATCATGCTCTATATGTATTAGTATGTATTTATTCTCTTTTGCTTCTTATCTATTCTTGTATCTGGTTTCTTGACTTCCGTTTTGAATATAAATATGCAGCAAATGAATTTCGTGGGTTGTTGTTCCTTTCTCGCTTTAAGTTAATACTCCTCGTCCTCTGGCGGTGCATCGTCCGGAGGCGCAAAGCCATCCTGAAACGAAAAACGAGAGGTGAAGACGATTGCAGGTCAGGGAGGATAAGCGTACGGACATGACCTACCTCAGTCGCATATAAGATGTCCAAGATCTTTTGAATAAGCGGATGCCCTTCGGCGTCATCGGCTTCTTGGCAACTGTGGAAGGGGAGGGATTGGGTCGATTAGATCTAGGACTAGGACTAGAGCTAGTCCACTTACAGAATCTCAATGTCGCGTAACTTAGAGAAGTAGAAATCGCGCTCCTTCTCCAATCCTTCCAGGTTTATACGCATGTCCATGACCTGTTACCCAACATAATTAGCTCTTTTTTTTGTCTTTTTTTAAATTTTAATCTTCATCATCACCCACCTGGTTGGACATTTCCTCGATCTGCTGATTGTTGACCGAGCTTCCTGAATCGTTCTTCTTCACCGTGCCCGTAGAACCGGCTGCTACTCTGCTCGCTGGCGCGACGTTGTTCGTGCGTGAAATCACCTTGGCGGCTGCTTTATTGAAGGAGACAAGAGAGCGTTAGTAGGCAGAAACCCCACCAGGACGGTGGCGGCGGATGGTAAAGCTCATGGATTTAACAAACGTGAAGCACACTCAAAGCAGTTAGCTCAACTCTTCGTGTTCTATTTGTTTGTGTCAACATTGGAGGTGCATTAAGTTTGTTAAAGGGTTTTGGAGCGATCTACGTAGAACACAGCATGTGGTATGTAGATTGTGTATATGATGAAAATGCGGGGAAGGATAGTTTTGGGCATAGGGAGCTTGAGAACCAAACCGAAAGAACATACTGGGCTTCACTGCAGATGTCGTCGCCGCAGGGCGCGTCGCTGCCGGTGGGGCACGCCGATAGCTGCTGGCCACACCGCTGGAGCCAGTGCCGGGCAGGGACTTGACCGCTCCGGAACCAAAGCCCATCGGGGCGCCCTCGCGAACCGCACTAGCATCGTAATCCCTGCCATCGTAATTGGCATCGAAGAACTTTTTAAACCATTGCAAAAACTCGAAATTGTCTTGGAAACGACCTTTGATCAATTTGTCAATGGGTATTATCTAAAAGTAAAATGTGTGAAAAATATGCAGAGACAGGTGAGTGTGTGTGGTGAAACCAAATGCAATGGGAACAAACTAAGGATACAATAATATAAAATGAAGAATGCATGCAGAACAAGAACAGAATACTCTTTGGCCTGCCAAAGCCTTATGTTATACCTTCGCAGATAGACTTTGAAAGGTTTATTCAGATGGTAAGAGCAGTGATGGGAATATATAATTATAATATTAAAGTATTAATGAGCGCCTTTATTTATCCTATGAAAATTGTTAACTGTTAATTATAAAAATAATATGAAGAGGTATCGATAGTAAATCGAGTTAAGCATAACCGAGGATCTGAGATCACTAATTTATTTTGCGATCCGATGCGAACGCTTTTGCATTTGATTCGACAATATTTCAGCAAAACTAAAGCTATCTAACTTCTTCCTCCAAAATCAAACTACAGTAATATTTAGCAGAAAATGCTGTTGTATAGTATTTCAAGACTCAAAATCGGGGGAATTTGAAGCAGACTATTAGCGTACAGTAAAGATTGATCTTTAAAATGATTAGAAACGTGAATGAACGATAATCGAAGTTAAGTTCAACAGATATTCACACCACTGATTACGAGGATGTCGAGGGTGGTTAGTGGGTTGGCATGTGGGACAACAACGAACAGATTGTCTGACTCCAGTGCTTTGTGCTAGGATGCTACTGAATGTATGTGCTTGTTGGGTAGTTGGAGGTGCTCCTCGTGCTTTGGATCAGTGGGAGGGGTGTGTGTGGAGTGGTGTTTGGTGTGGCACATCCCAGATCGATCCACTTGGCTCCGTTGCGTGCTTCACGTTCGCTATGTTCGCAACTCAAAAATGAAATGACAAACAAATACACGACCACTCCCAACACCGCTGGCCAGAGCCCAGTCCATGTCCATACCCGTAGACGTAGCCGTGTGAGCAATGGCCCGTGGTGGCATGCGGCTGACACCACCACCGGTGGGCACCTGTAGTGGCCGGCGATGCATCAGATGGAGATCGTTGTTAGTGCTGCCCACGCCGCTTCCTCCGTTACTGCCGTGACTGTTGCCGTTCCCGTTTCCCAGCTTGACACCACTTCGCTGGGCCACAGGGTCGTATTCGCGGCCGTCGTAATTGGCGTCAAAGAACTTCTTGAACCACTGAAGGAACTCGAAGTTGTCTTGAAAGCGTCCCTTAATCAGTTTATCAACTGGTATGATCTGTGTAGTTGTTGTTTTCGGGTTGATTGAGTTGTTTTGTAACGGAAATTGCAGTTTAGTTACAACATAGATTAAGTTTAAGTTAGCGCAGCCGAAGCTGCTCGTGCCTAAATATAGAAGAGTACAAGTTGCTACTGGGCCCATATGTCCACTCCACATTCTCGAAATTAGGTTGGGTTTTTGTGTCAGTGTTTCAGTGTTTAAGTTTAAGCCAAATCAAAAATCTCGAACTAAACGGAACTATGAATTTGGTGCTGCATGCATTGTTACCTTGTCCACGGACATCTTTTTAAAGCCCGCCTGCAATATCTTGAAGTTCTGTATGTACTCATGCTCCAGATTCGTTCGGAATTTAACACGCTTCACGGGCACTGAATTGGGAAACAGCATGTCCATGAACTGGCAGTATGCGGCGCCTAAAATGGCAAGCGGAGGTGGGTGGGTCCGTTCCAATAAGAACAATTTCCAGATGACTCAAGCGCACACTTACCCGTGCATAGCTCCTCGATTTTGGAGAACTGCGATTGCAGGCAATCGTTGACCCATGCCAGCATGTCGTGCCGCGAGAGATTCTCTGACGTCACATTTGTGGAGTAGACGTTGACAGCCATCTCTGGTCTCTTTCGCTTGTCCTCTGGTTACTTAGGCGGCACTGAAACACTGAAAAGATGAATGAAAAACAAATTAGAAAATAAAAATTATTATAAATTGTTAGTGGTCTGGTCCGTGGGCAGCACATCTAATCCCATGTGGGAGTGCTACTGCCATGAACGGCTCTTAATTGCGCCAGCTAATAATGGCTTTGGCTCCAGATGCATTGAAGCGTGGCCCATGTGCGTGCTCAATATCAAGATCACGATGATAATCATCAGCAAAAACAAAAGCAAACGGCAAGCGGGAATGCCAAATGATTGTTATTGGACATGTTACCGTTGCACACTCACTCCACCAATTTGCAGAATAGGTATTCCTCGCCCGACACAGCAATGAAAGTTGTTTAGCGGGTTGGATAGTTTAGTTATAGACTCGAGAGCCAAACGAAAAGCCTTTTCGAATTGAGAACAAATTATCGTAGCTCCCGGAATGCAAACTATAGTCAGTTGGAGCACTTAACTCTTACTTAAAATGTCTTTTGTCTCATTCAAGGGCCGATTTTTCAATGTCAGGTTGACTTTTGTCAATGAGGTAAACTGTTGTTTCGGAGTAATTTAGTCGCCAAAAATCATGTATGCTTTCATCTTACTAACAAATTTTTAACTAGAGCTATTCCTCGAGTCAGGAGTTGTCAGTCAGATAAACAAAAACATGATTTTGAGGGGCCTACATTACTGCGGAAAAAAATTTACCTCAATGACAAAATTTAACCTGACATTGAAAAACCGGCCCTATAACTACCAAAATTACAGGAACTGTGAAAGTTACCTGTATTTTTCATGTATCTATTCAGTGGTCTCTGAAAACCTATAAATATTTCAAGTGAATCCGAAAGACCCTCCTCTCAAGGTTTGCTTTACTTCTTGTTAGACAGTCAAAGTTTTATTTTTAGAAATCCCGGGCTTAGTTTATCTCGGTTTTTAAGCTGTGTATATTCTGAAGGTTTCTTTTCTTCGGACTACTTCTAAAATGAAACACCCGTAATGGGATATAAAGACATTTTCTTTAGAAAATCAGGTTCCCTCCAGCCTTACAGTAATACAAATTGCAAGAAGCGTTCAAATTGTTCAGATCTTTTATATGGAAGCTATAAATAAATACAAATATATAAACGGTTTAACGATTCTCTCAGTTTTTGGAGAGAAGGGTTTTGTAGATCTCGAAAGCCTACAAGAAGTTCTTGTCAAGAACCCCAAAAAGCGATCGAAAAAACGGGAAATGAGTAAAGATTAATCCGCAAAGACTACAGCAGGCGAACAATGAACTTGGACTGTTTTCTGCCGAGACACGTTGTCAATGCTCTGCTTCGCTGCTTGCCACAGCGCCAGCGTCGCTGTGCAGCAGCAGAGGAAGATTATTCATTGGCATTATCAATGTCAGCCTGGCCAGCAGGGACATAGAACGTGGGCCACCGAGATAAAGAATTAGCCGGTATTTGGGAGCCAGCCTATAAATATACCGACTCACTTCGTCCACGCTTTGTGTCCGTGAGCGTTTCCGTATAGTTATGCGCGCCACCTTTCGTGTGTGTGTGAGTATTCCCAGTGCATTGACCCGAAAGGGCGGAACTCCATTTCGAATGCGGGGCGATTTGCTGCTATTTTATTGATTTAAGTGCTCCCCACTAGCAGAGGGCACAACAATAGCCATGCCCCAAATACAACAAGTAGATTGATGCACAGAAAAAAATAGGAGAGAATAAGCTCCTTTTTGCCATTTCAATGAAGAAGAGTCAGCGATGATTTAAAAACAAAGATGTGAAATTTAAACAAGTAAGAAAGCTACAGACGAATTTGCTCGACTGTGAGATACCCAGTACCTAGACGTTTGCGCTTTACACTAAAAGGCAAATTAAAATTGTACATACATACATTGTACATACATACATTGGCGCCATTATATCGCACGTCGGCTACAGCTTGCAACAGCAGTGCCTTACTGCGGTGTGTTAAAATTCAAACCTTATTGCTAATATCTTCCATGTTTATCATCCGATTTTATTGAAGTTTTCATGAAACTTCCGTCTCTATTTTATTAATTTATTGTATCTATTAACTTTATGCCGAAAATCACGCATATAGCTAATATAACGTTTTTATGACTTTCCGGGGCGGAAGTGGGCGTGGCCAAATTTTAAAACAAACTTGATCTGCGTGCAACAAATTCCAATGTTGTCACCAAATTTGGTAACTCTACCTCTTATAGTCTCTGAGATCTGTTTTTTCACAAGGACGGACAGACGGACGGACAGACGGACATGGCTAAATCGACTCGGCTGGTGACGCTGATCAAGAATATATATTTTATAGGGTCGGAGATTTCTCCTTCTGCCTGTTACATACATTTTTGGTTGGCACTAACTTATAATACCCTTGTACCCTATGGGTACCGGGTAAAAAAATTCACAACCCAACCAAACCTTTAATTGGTCTGCCCATCCCATCTACTTAAGTACCTGAATGTTGTTATAAAGCTAGCAGAAAATTGGTAGCCGTTTAAAAGTATGCAATGATTTAATGCTTGGGTAAATGTAACTGGCAAAAAAGTCCTTACAAGTATTGGAAATTTCCGATAGCTTGGGAGTGGGTAAAACTGAATCCGGAACACACTTCTTGGTGTCTTTGCACGACTTGCATATCTAAATCGTTAACAAAATATTTCTCTTAAATTGCATTGAACATTTAATGAATGGAGAACGCACGAACATATTTGTTCTGTGTAGGCCGTTGTCGACGGGTCCCCGTGTGTGTGTGATCGCGCTTGTGCGCCTCAGAGTGGGTGGGAGCAGCGGAAGTTGGCTGCGAACTAATTAAGCAGAACAGGGAAAACCGAGAACAGCAGTGAAAAACGGGGACCAGTTGCCCAAAATGGGGCCTCCCACTTAATCATCCGTCATATTCCATCCATATTTAAGTTTCGCTAATGGGAAACAATCTCCTCCGTGGAAGTGTGTCAACAATGGCAGCAACACTAAGCCAGCCGCTTGGGCCGCTGAGCAAAAAATAAACATGCCAATATTATGAGCCAAATCCGATGGTAGTGTCGGGGAATGTGAATGTGAGTGTGAGTGTGCGCGAGCGAGTGTTTGTTTGAGTGGAGAAGCCGAAAAGAAACCGGCAAGCTGTTGGAGCCATACAAAAAATACACAGAAAGCTGCGTTGGCGTCTCCACTTGATAATTAAACCAATATAAATAGTAACTCGAGCTAAAAGAAAACAAAAACAAGTCTAGGAATTGTTGGTAGCTGGACCCACACACACTCACACATTTGTGTGGGGGCTTGAGTGATAAACCGTATAATAGTTGACACATGCGGTGACGTCATCGATCTGAAAACAATCAGCACCTGAAGCACGAACGAGCCTAGGAAATATGGATTCCTTACTTTCCAGCAAGGAAAGCGGTCCAAAGGGGGGACGTGTGCGCCCGGCAGAAGAGGGAAGTGACGGGGCAGATTAGCCGCTGCAGTGGAATTTTTACGGCCTCTGTTTTGCGGCTGCACTAACACGCACACAAGCAGACCAAGATTAACAGTCACTCACACACGCGCACCCTCAGAACGGGACGCTCGCTCGAAATTTTATTTTTGGAGGAGGGAACAGCAGCAGGCGACATTTAAATATACAAAGAACGCACGCACGCACACATGTGCACCGACGCATCTCGGCATCTCTCCGCCGTGTACAGCAATTTCCTTCAAGTGTGCACTTGAAGTTTTCGGCAAAGCTATTTTAAAATCGCCACATACACTCCACACTCAGCTCCCGATGAACTTTCTTTTCTGCTGACGCTACTTCTAGATTTTGCCATTTCTTCTTCTTGGCTTTTTTCTTGCAAAAAACGCCGAGCTAGGAGCCACACACACACGCACGCACGCTCACTGACTCACACGAACGAAGTGGAGCCCACACTCGGAAGGGCGACAATCTATGGGCTGGGATCCTTGGTCAACTCACCGTATCAGTTGGTCGTGGCTGTTGGGGTTGAGTGAATTCTAAATGTTTCCTGGATCTTTAACAAAGAAATGCAAGATTTCTGAGCAATAGTCTTACGAACGAGCGAGCGCTAGGGATGTAAAATGTACACTGATGCATCGGGCGCGCAGCGCAGGTCGGCATGAATGGCTATCGATAGGCGCTAGCGATGGGCGATAGTGCGCCGATGTATGTTTTCATTATTATTACTGAAATAGTTGAGAATTCCTTGTAATTGTTACATTAAAATGAATTAAAAGATAGACAGACTGCTAAGTATTTGTTCTCTGTCATGACCAAAAACATACCTTAATTATTCCTATTAGGATACGAAATAAGCCTTTCTTATAAACTAAGCAAGATTCTGAACAACTTCTCACTATTCTAAAAATCGTGAAGTCTAGACCTCTTAACAAATTTGAACATTTGGGTTCTTAAGCTAAGCAAAGTTCAGGCCTCCGGGCCTGTGGAAGCCCCTTCTAAGATTATTTACGATCGGGAAAAATATAATTTGCCCTAAAAAACTGTACATATATTACGTACTCACACATTTGCCGTTACAAATATTTCAGAAAAGGAAATTGATCCCTTTTTTACAATTCTGACTGACCTGCCTTGTTGTTGCATATTTTCGGGCGGTTCTCTAATTTCTTTTTGCTCTTTGGCTGCCTATCGATAGACTTGAAAGTAGGTGGGAGTAGTTCCGATAGATCGGTGGCGAAATAGGCTATAAGCTAATCGATCTGCAGGAACGGGGCTGTCAACCGAAGCCAAAGTGGGGGTTTCGAAACACTGCGAAAAAGTTCGTTCACCCGCCGAAAGCAAAGAACGAAAAATAACGGAGTTCAAAACGTGGGTTTAGAGCTTGCGCTTCCTCCGGTGTTTCTGACAAAGGGAAAGAAGGCAATTTTCTATTAACGGTGCCCCTTCAAAAAAATTAAAAAACACAAACCATAGATAGGGGGTGCTTAAATGTACATTTGAGTATACAAATTATGTTGGGGACGCTCTTAGTTTAGTCACAATAAATCTTTAAAGTTTAGCCTAATTCCCATACAAAATGCGCTTGGAACCCGTTGCTACGCAAACATGCACACAGTGACAAATTATGAATACACAAAATCCAAGCGCCTGCTGTGTGATCGTCGCGGTACAGTGGTCTGTAAAGCGTAAATTTTTTTTAAATTGTGCTTAGCGTGAATACTATTTACTAGTATGCACACTTTGAATACATTTATGCGTGAATTATAAATAAAACAAAAATTTGACAACGTAAAATACGTAGTAATTAGCGACTTTTTAATTATATTTTTTGTTTTTTGTATTTCAATATTATGATTATATTATATATAAAATTATAAAGGACCTTCCAAGTCCATATTTCGTTTAATGTCAAAATCAAAAATCGGCTGTGCAAAATAACCTAAAATTAAAAAGATGTAAAAACAAAAATTAGAAATACTTAAAGTAGCGTCGCAGGCAATAAATTAAAAAAAAAAAAGTCGCACGCGCGATTTTTTTAAGTTCTTCTCTGAACTAATGATCACAGCAATACTCTTCCCTTACCTTATCAAACTGTATGTCCTTTACAATAAAATTATCCTTCTTATAATTTCTATACTCAAATATACCATTTAATATTAAAAAGTCGTTAATTACTACGTATTTTACGTTGTAAAATTTTTGTTTTATTTATATTTCACGCATAAATGTATTCAAAGTGTGCAAAGTGTCGCCATACATAGTATATGTATACGCTAAGCACAATTTAACAAAAATTTTAAGCTTCACAGACCACTGTACCGCGACGATCACACATGCGCTTGAATTTTGTGTATTCATAATTTGTCAGTGTGCGTGTTTGCTACGCATTTTTATACCCTTGCAGAGGGTATTATAATTTTGACCAGATGTTTGCAACGCAGTGAAGGAGGCATCTCCGACCCCATAAAGTATATATATTCTTGATCAGCATCACCAGCCGAGTCGATCTAGCCATGTCCGTCTGTCTGTCCGTCTGTCTGTCCGTCTGTCTGTCCGTCTGTCTGTCCGTCTGTCTGTCCGTCTGTCTGTCCGTCTGTCGGTTTCTACGCGAACTAGTCTCTCAGTTTTTGAGCTATCGAGCTGAAATTTTCAGCATAGTCTTATTTCTTTAGCACGCAGTATATATGTCGGAACGATCGAAATCGGACTACTATATCCTATAGCTGCCATAGGAATGATGGTGAAATTAATGTAAAAAAAATTTTAACTTCTCTGTTTTTCAACGTATTTCTATGAATTTTGAGATATAGCAGTTTTTTATGGTTCTA
>VNJZ01006133.1:0-13290 GCA_008042795.1 Drosophila asahinai
CAGCAACGCAGAGACGAGGTTTCAGAAGACAATGCTGGTGGCCAGGCTACCAACAACGTCAAGCAAGCGTCGGTCAAAGAGATAGCAAACACCTTGCCGGAGTTTGATCCCAGCGACGATAACGCCATATCAGTTAACCAGTTCATCGATCGTGTCAACAAAGTGGTTGGTGCGTACCAATGGGATGATAAATTCGTCTTACTCGCCATTTATACGAAGCTTAAGGGTCCAGCCAAGATGTGACTCGATTCTTCGCCGGTTTTACACACCACATGGAGCAACTTCGCAGAAGCTATACGGGATGAGTTCGGAGCAACACCAGACGAGGCTGAAGTTCACTTCAACATGGCTAGTGCAGCCAGACGACCAAAGGAGACGGTGAAGGAGTACTGTTTCCGGATGTCCGCCCTCGGCGTGCGTTACAAGCTTAGCGACGCAGCAGTTATTCGTTACGCTCGAGCAGGTCTACAGCACCGAGAATTGCAAAGCAGTATTGCAGCAATTCACTTTTCAACAATGAAGCAGTTTCACGATGCAGTGAACAGAGGTCGGTCGTTTGCAAATAAGAAGGAGGTTTATTCAAAAGGTAGCAGCTTTGATCCAAAGCAGGACAACGATGTCAGGCCGATAAAGACTAAGGAGTCTGTGAAGTGCTACAATTGCGGAGAGTTGGGACACTTTGCTAATTCGTGCCCAAAGGAGAGGAAGAAATCGCGCTGTACCAAATGCAATAAATTTCATGCATTAAACGAAATTTGCCAGGCGGTAAATGTGATGAGTTTGGGCGCCGCAAATCAAGGCAAGCTATTTACCAGGAAAACCAGCATTAATTCGCACCGTTATTGCGCCTTCATACATACTGGGAGCCAGGCTAGTATCATTCGTCAGTCAGTGGCCCAAGAAATCAACGATGATCGACACAGGTGCATTATGAAAATCAGAAGCATTTGTTGAGGTTCATGTGTCCTTAACGAAGCAATGGTTGTGGGTGTGGACATTGATGGAAAAACAGTTACTGCAAAAGTATACGGGGGTCTTCTCATTGAGCAACTTTTTTTTTTCGACTTCTTTTTTTTGCATTTATTTATATGAAGAGTATCAAAAATCGGAACTGGCTATGATTCAAACGGAACTTTATATCCTCTAGAATCTGTTATAAGTAGGGAAATTTCGTTTAATGTCCAATTTTCAATTGGATAATATTCTATATTATTAAATTGAATAGATTTCTCGTTGCCATCAAAATGTAATACCCGGAGGCATCGGGGTCTCTTACATCCACATTATATCAGTGTATAAAAATATTAATCCGCTTTCTAAGTTATCATACTCTAATTCAACATTTTTATACCTAAATGTCTCACCATTGACTAAACTAATAAACTGTGTTGAACTATAATCGCTTTCTAATTCATTTACATCTATTAGAGGCTGAAAAATATTCATCCATTTATTTACCACTTGAAGGCTTATTTTATTTATTTAAATATAATTCTGTAACTCCTACTTCTCAATCATCATTAAGTTTTACAGGAATATTTACTATATTTATAAATGCACATTTAACATTATCAGGAAATACATTTAATGAATCATTACTAAGAAAAGTTACGAAAAACTCTGATAAGTAAACCATCTTGTTTAATATTATTTATATGAAATCCAATCGATTCTATTCTTGCCATATTGTATTCTTCACTTTACAGAGCGACTTAATTTTTCCCTAGTAGTTATCTATTTTAAGTCTCGTAATCGTTTATGATCTGTTTTATACTTTTTGAGATTAGTTTTCAATTTACGTTGTTTATCGGTAAGTTTTACTCTCGTTGACTTCGCTTACTTAACAACTTTCAAGTCTTGAAATGAAGTGTCGTGTACCCTTCGTTTATTATCATTTAAATTTAAGCTTAATGATTTCACTGATTTAAAGTCATCTTCATTATCACTACTCGGTAAATCTGGAAAGATTTAAAGATGTTTTTAAAGATGAAATTGGGTAATCAATTAAAGCAACTGTTTGCGTTGGAGTTGTTCTTAAAGATGAAATTGGTGATTGGTTGCTGGTTTTTATGTTCATAGTTTTGTTTCTTTTTTATTTTGGTAGTAAAACAGTTCTTGTCGTATTTGAATCCATTTATTGAAATCACTTATTTTACTATTATTTAAATTTTTTTTACTAATTAAATCGGTTCCTTTTTCATCATTGATTATTTTAGGATGCATTAGAAAGACTTTACTTAAATTATGTTTATTTTTAAACATGATTCAATATTTTCCCAAAAATCCCTGTAAGCAATGATCCTAATAGAAGTGGTAGAAATTCTCCGTTTTGAATTAAAACTTTTTTCTTTGAATTTATTTTTCTATTGGGACTGGATAAATAACGAAAGGTCTTCTTATACTTTTGTAGTGCGCTCAGATGGGCTTTTGAAACTTTATGATTTCCTTGTAATGTGCTCAACACAATTTCAACTAATGTTTTAACCACCTCGCTTTCACTCTTACTTATTATTGCCTTACGAAGCTTGTTATTGGCTCTTCTGAGAACATACGATATATGTTTGTTCGCTTTCAACCGCTTTAGACTCTTTTTGCAAACCAATTTCATCTGAATAGCATACTGTGTATTCACAGTTAAAAATATCTAATCTACAGGTAATCTTTCAGGTACACCTTTATAGTATTCGATATTGTTGAAATTTGGTTTAGCAAGCTCTTCACCGTAACACCAAATAATTCGATTAATTGAAATGTTTAGTAAGTCATTTCGTTTGTTTATTAGATTTTCTAAAAATGTAGTTTTACCCGAGCCCGATGGTCCGCATATTAACATTGTAAAAGGATGTATAAATTGTTTAAACATTTTGAATAGAATAAAAATGTCGCTTTAGTTTTTGATAATTTTTATTTATATGAATATATTTATGATTTTTTTCTTATGGTCAAGTTTTTTCACACAGTTCTTTTCAACATGAGTATTTGATCCACAATAATTACAATAAATAAGTTGTGTATATCCTTTATTACGAGGATCGTTTCCAAACAATTTCTTAAAAGAATCCATTTTCCTAAGATGTAGTTGCTTGCACGGTTGTATTTAAAATAATTCTTCACACAATTGAGTCGCAGTTACAATAAACGTCATAATTTGAGTTTTCTAAGATTACAAATAATTTAAATAAATTATTTAATGCACATCTAAGTGGTATATTTTTATGAATTCTACAATTAGTGTAAAAATTTGGGTATAGCGCTAAACTTTTTCCTATGTCAACATCAATAATGTTGGTTGATAAATATTTGGTTAAAAATTTTCGCTTAATTTCACCACGAACAATAACAGTAGTAAATTTGTTTAACGGTACAAGTATTTCTCCGAGACTAGTATAAGGTATTTCACCCTCTGACCAATCCAGTCCATTTATATTTTGTCGATGGATGCTTTGTTGTCTAAGCGTGTCGTGATCCAATTCCTTTATGTGATAGGGCGGTTTAAAATGATAAAAGTTTGGTATTACTGTTCCTGCTTTCATAAACGCCAATTCTTTAACAAAAACTTGTTTGTTATTTCCAAGTAGATATTGAAAATCAACTAAAACGCTAGAGTTTCGATCCACTTTGTTCATGATGACTTCAGATTTCGTTATAAACTGAATATGGTACTGCTGCTTATCCCCTCTTATATAGCAGTCGATTTGCTATAGCTTCTCAGTTTACTCATTGATTTCAATAGAAATGGACACTCTTCAAGCAAAGCGAAGTAAAAACATTAGAAGAAAGCAGTATCACGAAGTAATTTTCGGTTTTGAATATTATGTAGCTCATAATTTAAAGTTGAAATGCGGCTTATCAACAACTCGGAAATTCACTCCAATGCTTTGGATGCAGCAAAGCAAATATAATTTCGTTGGATTTGAAAAAGATGAGTGGATGCAGTTATTAACATATAAAGAGTATATTCAATTGAAACTAGATCAATACGACTTTTTAATGCCGGATTCTATTATTGATCCTAATATACAAGCCATTAAATGCAATTTTAGGTTTAGAAAATCTGATAAGCAATACGTTTTAGTAATAAATCAGTATGGTAATAAAATTGAGTTTGATAGAGTTTGTTTCAGATCACTATTAAGATTGCGAATTTTTTTTACATCGTTCTTATGCTGGAACAAGTTATATATCTCTACTATAATGAAATAATTCCTAGATGTGTCGCATTAAAAAAATTTGATATACGATTGTCTGATTTAGAAGGCTCTTTTGAAAAAAATGTTGAAATAGATTTAACACGTTTGTGTTTTGAAATTTCAAAAAAAATGTGTAATCAAGTAAATGACGATGTACTTATATATAAGCAAACACTGTCATCTAAGAACTCATCTAAGAACAAAATAAAATAAACATAAAACACTTCCTAAAATTAGTAAAAGTCAAGTTGTTTATGAGATATATAAGCAAGCTCGTAAAAATTTTCCACGTCGAAAATTTGTTCAGAAAGTAATTAATGACACTTGGCAAATATATTTAGTGGAAATGATCCCATTTAGCAAAGAAAATAGTGGATATAAATATTTGTTATTTTACGTTTTCGAAGTATGCATATGCAGAAGCCGTTAAATCTAAGTCTGCATATGATGTAGTAAATGCTATGCAAAAACGAACCCTTTAAATATTCATTCAGATCAAGGAAAAGAGTTTTTGAACTCATCATTTACAGAGCTAATGAAATCACATAAAATTAATCATTATCATACATATACACATTTAAAGGCTTCCATATGTGAGCGTTTTAACAGAACCTTGAAAAATCGTATGTACAGGGCTTTTAGTTTACAAGGTCGATATACACGTAAATAGATTAATATAATTCCACAGCTAGTTAAAGATTATAATAATTCTTATCATCGAACTATTAAAATGAGACCAAGAGATGTTTGCAAAGAAAATGAAGAGTTTATTTTAAAATCGATTTACAATATCCCCAAAACATTTCCGAAACAAAAATTTATTATTGGTGACAAAGTAAAAATATCGAAATTTAAAGGAATTTTAATGAAAGGATATGAACCTAGTTGGACTCTTGAAATTTTTAAAGTGTACAAAGTTAAATCAACTTACCCAGTTACATATGAACTTGCGGATTATAAAAGTAATCATATCAAAGATTCATTTTATGAACAGGAGCTTCAAAAGGTTTAAGTTGAAAACGCTTTCTTGGTTGAGAAAATAATTAGACGTAGAAAGAATAAAGTCCTGGTAAAATGGCTTGGATTTGATGAGACCCACAATTCATGGTTTTATAAAAAAAGCTTCTTAAAATAATAATAATAATAAAACAATTCAACCATCGTTACATTTTGTAATGTGGGGGGTTTCCCTGAGTCGAAAAGAGGTAGATGGTAGTTGGTAGAGGTATTGATTTTTGACGACACAGACGATCGGCAGGATTTCGACTAGTGTACCTCTAGCTGTGCTCAAGCTAGCTCGCCGGATTGTCGTGGGGTCTTTCTACTCTCCTATACGCCAATCGATCCCACTAGCATAATATTTTAGGTACACGTTTGATTGTAAAAGTATGATTAATAATTGAATTGTTGATAAAAGAAAATGACCGTAAAGGGCTACCGACAATAGCCAAGTAGTGTTCCGAACTTTGGATTGGGAATTAGATGTTAGTTATCCCGTTTCTTTACCGTTTCTTCTCCGTTATCATATTAAATAATAATATGACCCTTTTAAAAGTTATAGTTTTCATTCGCATTAACCCAGACCTGCACATGCTCTAGTCGGGACGAATAAATTAAGAAATTAAGCGATCATTTTAATATACAGTGGGGAGCAAAAGTGATTCCACGTTCAACATTTTCGTGTTCGAGTGCTCATAAAACCTGATCGAATGAAGTTAATCAAACAAACTTTTTTTTCATCGATTCTTTATTCAATTTGGAACAAATAGACTTAAATAGTAAAATAATATAAAAAGCAATGTAATAGTAAGAAACAAAAAACCAAAACAAATGACATGTACTCAGTTTTGCACCTTATATGAAAAAATCTAAAGAAATTCCGTATTAAAATGTTGTCCAAAGACAATTCGAGCCTTTATAATTTTTTAGATATTTTGGCATCTTTTCAACCCATTTTCCAACAATTCCTTTCAGAAGTTGATTCCACTTCAGTTCCACACGCCTCCAAGAACCACCTACGTTACATTGGACTGATTGATACGGCCCAAGATATATGGTCGTGATTGACCACAGATTTTCAATCGGATTGAGGTCGGGACTTTTAGCTTTCCACTCCAACAAGATAACATGTTGGTTTTCTGCCCGTTTCTTACGAATATTTCGCAGTGTACTTAGGATGTCCATCTTGATGAAAAGTGAATTTTCCCTTATTAAAGCCAAAATGTTCCAAAAAGTATTGAAAATGGGCTTGAAAAATTTTTAAAATAGTCTTCTCCCTTTATAATTAAATCAATTTTGTGAAAAATTTCAACGGAGAACTCGGTACCATTGGGTAGAACTGAAAATGCCGCAATTGCAAAAAAAAATAAACCAGCTCTCTCCTGGGAAGGCTTTAAGGTTCGATTGAAATTCGCATGGACACGCAAAAATTAGAGAGTATAAGATTGGAAATGTGATATTTGGTCAAAAGAATCCATGTTTAACTATTTCCAGTCGAATAGGATGTAGTATTGTTCGCGTAGGTCCAGTAACAAGCTTCAAAGACAATATGTGACCAAGCCGTATAGCATGGAGGAGGACATATAATAACTTTACATCGTGGCAAGTTGAGCCTTTGCACAAAATTGATGGAATTATAAGTAAAGAAGACTATTTTAAATATTTTCCAAGCAAATTTTCAAAAAAAATTTGGACAATTGTGGATTTAATGATGGAAAATGTACATTTGAACAAGACGGGTATCCTAAGTACACTACGAAAATTTGGAAGAAATAGGTGGAAAATAAAAATGTTATGTTGATAGAGTAATTAACTCAAAGTCCCGACCTCAATCTGATTGAAAACCTATGGTCAATCATGATCATATATCTCGGGCGGTATCAATCAGTTTAATCCAACGTAGGCGGTCCTTAGATGCGTGTGAATCTGACGTGAAATCAAATTATAAATGGAATTATTGAGAAATGGTTTGAAAAGATGCCAAATTACATAAAAAGTTATAAAGACAAGAATTGTCTTTGGACCAAATATTAATATGAAATTTCCTTTGATTTTTTTAGATAAGGTGCAAAACTGAGTACATGTCTTTTATTTTGGTTTTTCATTTATAACTATTACATTGCTTCTTATATTATTTTTCTATTTAATTCTATTTGTTCTAAATTGAATAAGGAATCGAGGAAAAAAAGTTTGTTTCATTAACTTCATTCGATCAGGTTTTATGAGCTCTCGAACACGAATATGTTGAACGTCTAATCACTTTTGCTCCCCACTTGAGGTGTACATTTTAATAATTTAAACAGGTTTCAAAATAATTCTCAGCATTTTCTAATATTGTTTTTAAAGTATATAATTCTATATTTATAACAGTAAGAATAAGAATAAATGTATAGTCTAATTCATCGAAAATAGTTAAACGAAATAATCGTAAGATAGTAGTTATTTGGATAATAGGGGTTTTTACTTCAAGTTTATATTAAGTTAAGTATAAGGCGCATGTATATATAATATTTTAATACGGGCTTAATCCATTTAATTCTTACACATAATAAAATCACTCTTTACTTTTCTTATGATTTCCAAGCGTGATCGTTGAGCTCAAGGATGACGGTTGTTGATGAGTGCTGTATTAGGGAATCGAAAAGATTTATAAGTATACAAGGCCTAATATTAACTCGATTTAAACTTCATTATCTTTTTGTTCTCATACCCTTTTCCAATGTACCATCCTCAACACTATATTTTACTTGAAAGACTAATATGCTAAATATTGTTAATTAAAAGAAAAGATCTCGAACAATCGGCCACCTCTAGTAGCAACAGCTTTGCAGCGACTGCCTCGCGCATACAACTTCAGTTTCAAAGCCACTCAGTAACCACATCGGAGCAGCTTTAGAGGCGGCGATGTGTGGGCCAATGCATCCGTATTTAGTGAGACGTAATGATCCTTCTAGTTTTCTTAAGACAATCCAGTGTAGCACAGGAGAAAATTATGGGGTCATTGGGGCCCTATATCTCCTTCCTGTTGTTGAGGCTCAGTATCGCTTACGTAATCTTGGTCAGCCTACAGAAGTTTCAGGCGGACTTTGATCCGGCCTCTCCAATGTCGTGGCCTTCACGGTTTTAATAGCCGACAAACCCTGGCTTTTGGTAGTTCCGTAATTGAAAAGTCTCTGCCCTCCTTACCCTTGTTGAAAAGTGTCTGCCCTCTCAGGGGCCAGAGAGGTGTACCTTCGGTGTTTTAACATTTTAAACCGGTAAAACGATGCAAACAATATTTGATGTGTGATATTATATAACTGATTCCATGTGGCACGAGGTTCTTTAATTACTTGGATTTACGGCAACTGTGCACTTGCACTTGTGTTCGCTGTGACTCAATCGACGGTAATGAAGTTGTCTTTCGGCGCCAAATGAAATTTGGGCTCGCGACAGAGCTTTCGAGGCCTCGTGCAGAGCTGGCGCCAACTAATTATTCAAGCCAGGGAGATAACGGAATAATCATACGATTTTCTACCTGTGTCTTGCGTATCTAAATGAGCGATTTAGAAGCTGCACTCTTTCTAAACCAAGCCAAAGCTTTTTTTTGACGACGAACTATAAATTGTCTTATATCAAAAAAGTTTCACTCAATGCAATAGTAAGGCGAAGCTTAAAAGTATAAGTATAGGTACGTTTTATCTTAACTGGCCACTACAATTTTGAATATTTTTTATACCCGGTACCCATGGGGTACAAGGGTATTATAAGTTTGTGCCAACCGAGAATGTATGTAACAGGCAGAAGGAGGCATCTCCGACCCCATAAAGTATATATATTCTTGATCAGTATCACCAGCCGAGTCGATTTAGCCATGTCCGTCTGTCCGTCTGTCCGTCTGTCCGTCCGTGTGAAACAACAGATCTCAGAGACTATAAGAGCTAGAGTTACCAAATTTGGTGACAACATTGGAATCTGTTGCACGCAGATCAAGTTTGTTTTAAAATTTGGCCACGCCCACTTCCGCCCTCAAAAATCATAAAAAACGTTAAATAAGCTATACTCGTTTTTTTCGGGTAAAAGTTATTAAATACAAAAAATTAATTAAATAGAGCGGACGTTTCCTGAAAATTTCAGTAAAATCGGATGATAAACATGGGAGATTTTAGTAATAAGGTTAGAATTTTAACACACCGCCCTAAGACACTGCTGTTGCAAGCTGTAGCCGACAGGTGGCGCATTCGAGCCTTGGCCGTGCGATATAATGGCGCCAATGTACATATGTATGTACAATGTAGTGTATGTACATTTTTAAATTGCCTTTTAGTGTGAAGCGCAAACGTTTAGGTACCGGGTATTTCACAGTCGAGCACAGTCGACTGTAGCTTTCTTACTTGTTTTATTATAATAATATACGTTTTTGTTAAAGTAGTATACAATATCAATAATCTTAACATTTTTTTATACATCATTATTGCTAAGGATATTACTTAGAAAATTAATTGTATTATATTAACTATGTTTGAATGTTTGAATTTTATTAGGTAATACATATATTTTATCATCTTTAAAATTAAGAGATATTTTAACTTCTAATACTGTAAAAAGTTGATGCCCTTTACTGCGAATAATCTTCTGTTCTCCGTAAAAAGTTTTGTCTTTTCTAATACATTCAATATAATGATTATATTTTACCTTAGTAACTATTGATTTCTTAACTCCATTAATTTTGTTTATACATACATTTTCTTTTGGTTCTTTATCAACAACATAAGTATATGCCTTTGCTTTTAGGCCCGCAAATTTAAGTACAGGTCTTACGCTATTTTCATCTTTCATTAAACCTAATTCTTTATTATTTGCTATAGTAATATTATATCGATTATTTGGTTTAAAATTAGAAGTATCAAAACGATCCGGATTGCTTTTAATTAATTCATAAAAATCTTCTTCTGAAGATATAATAAATGAGTCTGTGTCCATATAAATAATTTTTACTGATGGACATTTAACTTTAAGAAAATTATAATAGTAATCATACATTAACCATTTTGATAATTCTAATACGCTAAATCCTATATATATTGGTTTATTGTAAAATCAGAACCAAATATTTCTACACTATGGAAATTATGTCTAGCAATACGCTGTCTAAACCCAGGTGAATTTTGCCTTGATTGATAATGTTTTATCAAAACTATTTCCCGTCTCTTTTCAACGTTCTCCATTGTTTTGCCATAAATTGCATTATTCATTAATTTAAAGAAGTTTTTTTCAAAGTCATTCTGTGCTAATTTTCTATGATTAGTATTTAAATCAATATAAGGCTTCAACCATGAAGATTGATTAAAACTAAGAATTCTGTGAATCTTTTTCAAAACTAACCCATGCTGTAAGCATAATTGCAGTTGTTTTAAATGAATTATATAATTTGTTTTATTTTCTAAATCTGCAATTAGTTTTTGTTGTTTACCTCCTGGCGGTATCTTTTTTTCAGGACAGAATGGTAACCAATTATGGTCGTCATGACATTTATCTGGATATACCAGATCAACTTCTAATATATAACCTAATTCCCCTGTGGTGTCAATATCTTTAATATTTAGAATATTTATTTCTTCTAAAGTTAAAAATTTAAAATTAGAGCGTGGAAGTGGTTGACCCATTCCCCATCCGTACAAAATCAAACTTACTACTGTCTACATAATCGTATGGAAATACACCCTTACGCCGCATGTATTTGAATTTCTCTTCTTAAAAACTTTGTTTTAAGTATTTTAAAATCTATATCATCCATATAACTAGCTCATTTTTCAAGACTAGAATTTAAAAACATATTTGAATCAATAAATCTAATATTATAGCCATTTGAGGTATTTATTGGAATTACCTGAGTTAATGAAATATATCATTCTTTATTACAGGGTATTGGGCTTAATTCCCCCTTGAACTCTGTTATAAATAAATTAATATCGTATTTTGATAAATTATGAAAACCTATTGGAAGAAAGGGATTACATAATCTATAAAGAGGCTTAAATTTTTATCGATCGGTCCTATATATTTTCCTGTGAATTGGTCATGACACCGGTCCAGTTCGCTTCCGTGAACTTCTTTCTCGCAGGCACAGCATTTTCCGTAAAATGGTAATCCTGTATCTATTATAAGTCCGTGGTCTTCTCTTTAAGGGTTTTACAGAATTTTTGTATACAGTCATCACCTGTAAAATATAAAAATAAATTAGTTTATGTACGTCAGAGGTAATTAAAAACATTTTTTTTTTTTACCTTCATATGTCTATATTTAATTTTGAGTCGAATCAAATCTATGTACAATATAAAATGATACTGCACATGCTGTATGCTTATGCATTTTTTTGTAGCCGATGTATTTGGTGCATTCTCTTTAATATTGTGAACTGTGTTTGTGGGGGTTATACATTGTACACAGTTTTCACAGAAATAACCACCTCCTTTAGCCTTTGTAGTTTGTGACTAGCACAACCTTTTTATGCTAGTTATATAGGTATAATGCATCATTTCAAGAGCATTATTATTTATTCCTAGCATGTTTATATGATTTGCTTTCACTTCAGTTGATCTCATAGTGAGACCAACGATATATTTATTATCGCTATCCACTTCGTAAATATTAATGCTTAAGTCCGCATTATTTTTTTCAAATATTTTTATTCCCTTTTTAGTTATTGGAAAATCAATACCTGTAAGTTATTTCATTTGTTATTTCATTTGTTATAAGTTATTTCATTTGCAGATATATCTTCAATTAAGTAAAAAGATGTTTTAGCCATTTTTTCGCGAGCGTATTTTTTTGCGTATCATCACGAAATGTGGTTGCTTCATGTATTTTATATTCCAAGTGCACTTGAAATACAGCAATACCAATACAGCACTTGAAAAAAAAAACTGTCAGAGTTTTTTTTTTTATAACAGCATTTCTGGCTCTTATTTTTATTGGAATTTGAATATATTCACTTGCAGGAGTGTGTTCCAGTTTAATAACTGTGGTTTCAAAATACATACAATTTTGAATAGCCCACCCAGAATCTTTTTCTTGAAATTCACTGCTCAATAATTTGAGGACATCAACAGCTTTATCAAGAATTTCTGTTAATTCATCATCTTGATATGCAGTCATATATGCTGTAACGAAGTGTTTTATTGTTTCGTTTGTTAAACTTTCTTCGGGTTGTTTAATATAAGAGCCATATACTCTTTAAGTTAAATTTTATAGATCTATAGTCTGCAACACAATTTGAAATGACTTCTATTATATTGTTTTTGCAATCATTATAGAATTCTTGCAAGACAACAATTTTTTTTTTTTGTTTGTTATCCGATATGACTTTACCGGGTATGATGAAGCAATTGATAATAAAAGGATGTTTTGATTTCCTTGCAATTCTTTTGCTGCTGCATTCTTATGCTTTTCAGTCATAAGATGTTGACGTTCCCTTGTCGATATATATGTCTCACCGCATACCGGACAATTAATTTTAAAATTCAAATTTGCTATTGATGTCACTTTTCTTTTCTTATTTATTGAAGATTCGCTTACAGCTGCTGCCCGTTTGAGAACCATCGATGATGTTGATGGGATGTCATCCTGAAGCTCCTGAAGACTTCGTCGATGCGTTTGAGTAGGAGTAGGCTGTTTCGGTTTTTTCTTCATCAATACGTTGAACGCGTTCCGGGGACCCTCACATCCCGATAAATGAGCATTGAACTCATTTCTTGAAATGTCTTTTTTAAAACACTTTTCACATGTTGACATTTCGCTCGTCGAATTAGAGTCGCACATAAGCAAATGCTCGCTCAGTTCGAGCAGTTTTGGTTGGTTTTGGGTTTGAACACCTGTAGTTGTTTTGAAAAACTGAAAGTCAACTCGTAAGACTATCAGTTTTTATATCAAATTGTTCGATTTAGCCAAACCCTCCAAAATTCAAGATCACCGCCTATTGGTTGAATAGGGTTGGTTGAATTTACACACCGAATCCCAATATCAGGAAAATAGAAAAGAAAAATGAGCAGGATGCACAGCGTCAAGTGCATCGACACCCTCGGCTATTGCATAACGCAGGTAAATGAACAATGGCCTAAGA
>VNJZ01006139.1:0-13941 GCA_008042795.1 Drosophila asahinai
AAATACGTAGATCTACGTATTTGACCAAATTTTGGCTACGTAAAAATACGTAGATTTTTAGTTCAAGCTACGTATAAAAAAAAATTTCATTTTGCAGCACTGCTGGGGCCACAATTTAAATTTAGCCAATATCAATGGGGAAATCGAGAGTAAAACACACTAGCTGAATGAGAAATACTTGTAGGTGGGGGAGAGGGGAAATTGAAGGATTCTTTTAATTAAAATCCTCTACGATTTCCCCCTTTTTATATTGCAGTCGCTGAAAAGGGAAATGCGCCCGGAGGAATTGTCATCTGATAGGGCTCATTTTCAGAGAGGAAAAAACTGGGCAAGGCCATTGTAATTGATGTTGTGAGCTGGCTTATTTGCCGTATCAGAAAGGGATATGAATTGATTTTACATTTAGAATTTACCTAAAATAATTTAAAATAAGAATAAGATATTCATTTAACCCATGTAAAAGAAAATTATGCTAGAAATCCTACAATCCTTTTATTAAATGACAGGCTCATTCTATATTATAAAAACAAAAATATGAAACTATGATGATTTTACAATTTCTTGTTAAACATTGACTTCGTTTCATATTTATTAAAGTTTTTAATACAAGCCACCCTCGAATCAAGGCATTCTAAACAAGTTATAGTCACTTTTATGTGATGTTTGCCCTCGAGAATTTTCTCATTAATGTCCTTAACTAAAGCCACCCCCAGAAACTGACCAGTTCCATAAAGATCCGAAGGAATTACGCTGTATGCAACGTGGAAACGTTTGCATTATGGCAACTGAAATTCCCCGGCTGAATGCCTCGCCTCGCCTTAAAAGCGACGGCGTAGAAATAGTCGTAGTAGTAGATGGAGTTGTCTGGGATTCGGTTGGCTGTCCGGCATTTTCCGCCTCGACCACAGCTGACTCGCCTTTTGCCAATATTGTTTTATAGCCATACAATATTACCATTAGATAAATTGCCTTTTGGCAGAAGAGAGGCCAAGAGAAGCGGAGAACAGAGAACAGAGAACAGTGCACAGTGAACAGAGAGCTTGTCCACGTTTCAAATTACTTTCTTTATTGATTTCTTTCGATGACTTTGGTATTGTGTCCGCTAGTTTTACTGCTCTACATGCATTCCAATGTTTTCTAACCGAGAAAGAGAGAGAGTGGGATGCTGCAGCAGCGTTTATTAGAGGAGTTTCCACCGCTTGGTTCTCGACTTTCCCGCCCTCGCATGTGTGCGTGAAATTTGATGCCGCACCGCACACTTTGACCCTCGAACTGAGATATAGAGGGAGAAACGGAGAAGAGCAAAACACTTTGTCGACACTCCCACTCCCTGCCACCCCAAAAGAATTCTCTATAAAAAGATGCATCGTTCGCCCCAAGATACGAGTATCTACAAGTATTTCCCTGCACTTTGGCATGTTGAATGTTCCTTGGCAGCTTCAATTTTATGACGCATTTTTATGATTGGTAAGAAAATTTTAATGCATTCTGTTGTCAAGTGAGTTTTATGGCATTTTTCCCTCATTTTGTGTCCATTCTCTGGCCAGCTCATTAAGCGATTCTAACATGAGCACTAAGCACTAAAAACCACTCGAACTTTGAACCTCTATTCGGGGCTTACACACCCACATATCAGTTGCCGTTAATTACTTTTAACTATATAATAAACCATGGTTCACTGGAGTTAATTGGGAAATTTAATATTTATGAACTTACGTGGGTTAGATAAGTAGGTGTAACTTGGAATTGAACTTACCTAAAAGAAAAGGAAAAGAAATTATTAATAAATTGGAATATCATGTGATAAGAGAAGCTAGGTTATTAATGTTCGTATAACACCATTGATATGATAAGACTTCGAATTCAAAATAGTGATAGCGCAAGTACATATAATAATTGATATAATTCATTACTAATTATTTACTCATTACTCCTATTTAAACCTAAATTTATTTGTTTAGTTTCACAAATATTTTAAGAATTAAACAAATCAATCGATTTCTAACGACACATTATATTCTTATTATTTTCGTACTCATTGGAACTTTATCGTAATCTATCAGCAACATGAGCAATTACACTTGTAGGAACCCCTATAATCTATAGGAAATTAATAAGTTCGACCCTGCTGCGCTGACTCATCAATTGGGGGCTACATAAATTATATAGTTATAACGGTTTATCATGGTTGTGGCCAACAATTCCGATGCATGTTTTGATATCTAACCAATCAATAACCGCAAAAATAATACCCAATTCCCCTTCATTCCTTCCCCTGTCAGCTCACAACTGGAGGCAAAAGTTCAATTAAAAATATTTAAACAGCGAACAGAGCTCTTCTGCCTCTTTCCACACAAAAACACACACTAATGCGTGTCAAAATAAAAAAGTACAACAAAAAAAACTTGGGATAGGTTGGAGAACACTGCCTGCCCCAAAGGCATACTGCAACATACAACAAATTCAACCAAAATGCAGGCGAATGCAACGAACGCAGTCTTGGACTTTTGGCTTTTTACACAGAGAACATTTATGGTAAGAATTTTGGCCACACTGGCGGTGTTCAATTTGTATTACATAAATTAATTAAAACTTATTTGGATCGTTTGCATATATATATATATTCAGAATATATTCTAATATTTATATTAAAGAAACCAAAGTTTTGTTTAGATATATTTAAGCTGTATCCTTAAGAAACAGAAATATTATTTAATATACACAATAATTTAAATAATGAACCATAGTATAATACCAGATAATACAACAAAGCACCCTGTAGATTATATAATTTGATGGCACATCTTATAGTAATGATCCCATTACTTTTCAGTTTCAAAACAATCCCATTTTCGCTGTGTATATTATTGTAAGCGGGGGAAAAAAGGGGTTTCGACGGGAGAGAGTCTTTGGGGTCTGGGTCGGTCAGCTCAACTCGACGTATAGATGAAGACCATCCGGTTCTCCGTAGTTCCTTCTCCTTTGCTCGCTCACCAGCTGTCTCGTTCGCTCAGTCATCGTAAAAATCCCAAACAAAAATTTCATTCTTCTTTACTTAACTTTCCGTTGTTGTTGTTGTTTTTGCTGTAGCTGCTGGTGTATATTTCTTATTTTTTCTTATTCTTATTTATTTATTTTTTTTTTTGGGTGCAATGAACGTTGCGTCGCTGCTTTTCTCAGCGCATGCGTGCCAGCAGCAGGAGAAAAAGAAGTGGAAGCAAAACAACAACGACAACATTGTTGCTTTGGAGATGAGCAAACATTTGGAAAAGTCTCAGAAGGTTTGTCGCAGTTAAATGGGTACTATGCGATCACAACTTTTAAGATAATTATAACAATACTAACTAAGAGTAAATTATAAAAAAATATTAAAGTATGAAGTTATAGAAGATATAGGTTTATCAACCTATGTAAATTTTAAATTGAAATCATAAAACTATCGCCAAATATTAAATTTGGAAATCTATAATTTATACTTTAGTCAAATATTGGAATAGAATAAAGGCAAACAAGGGATAGTGATAAAGAAAATTATTTTAAAACAACTATTTATCCTGTCATGGTATATTTCTTTCTGATTTCTTTGTGTTATTTAAGTATGGAAAAAAAGAAAACAAAGCAAACATTCTCTCAGTGTTTATTTTTTATTTATTTATTATTAATTTATTTTAAAAATGTTATAATGTAGACCAAAGACCTAATCTTGAAATCTGCAACGGTGGAAACATTATTTAAGTATGCCCTTGCATTTGCACTTGAAGTATTCCCCTTAGTGGCCTCGAATATCTCTCCAATTTTCTTAGCAGTTTTCCCAGTTCATAAAAACTTCTAAATATAGTCTTCAATAAAAATTCAATAGCCGCATTCTGCACCTAGTAATTTCTCGTATACTTTGTAGGTCATTTTTGATACTCAATAAATATGTATTGCCATCATAAAAATCAAAGTAGCAGTATAAATCACTCTGTCACGATCGCAGTAACAGTACTCGCCATTTCCCCGCAATTTCCCTCTTCGTCCAACAACGCTAAAAACACTGGCAAAATTCGCTAATAAATTGGCTAACCAAAGTTGCAGCTCCGTGGAGTCGGAGTCGGAGTCGGTGCCCGAGCCCGCGCCCCGAAACAAAACTGCAAACTCCACCTTGCGTCAATATTAACATTCATGCTCATCCTTTATGTGGAGGCTACAACATCCATCCCCGCTATTTGGGGCCCCCTCAGGGTCAACGGCCCACTCTCCTCGATCCAATGCTATTATATCCAGCCATCTGCCGTTTTCGTCGGACTCCCGTAGCCGCCGTACTCGTTTTCATTTTATTTTTTCTCTGCCGTATTTTTTTGTTAATGGGCTCCCACTAGTCGAGGCTCCAAGGCTTTGACACATGAGGGGAAAATCAATATGAAGAGGAGACAAAATGAGGACAACGGCGACAACAGCATGGAGCGAAGCCAGACAGCTGCAAAGGACATGGGAGCGGAGCAGAGCAGAGCAGGACCAGCAGCAGGGTCAGGTACTTGAGCAGACAGGCGGAGTGTATCCTGCCATTATTATGCCACCGATCCGATCCTCGACGATCCGCCCGAGGTTTCTTGCCTCTTTGTTATCCTCGCCGTAATTTGAGCTCACTCGCCTCGTCCTGAAAATGCGGCTTCGGCTCATCAAACATGCAGAGGATCTGCTTTTAAGGACCTGACACAATGTTCCCTCGCAAAAAGAAGAACAAAAAAATATATATAACAGACATGTACAAAGTGCACCTGCCTTAAACGAAGGAGAAATCCGCTCGGAATTTGTATAGATTTTGCTGTATTTCAACGAGCTAATGATGCATCATATAGGGGTGTATATTTAGGAGAAAGAGGGAAAAGAGAGGTAGTCCCGTCTTTTAAGCGAGGACGTAAAGCAAAATCAGTTTTATTCAATGAACCATTAAACCCCTGAAAAACTCCCCATAGATTATACAATTTTGCCCCTGTTTTTAAGCCATTTCCATTATTTTTGCCAGAGAAAACCTTTGTTACAAAAAAGAGACATTTCCCGATTCTCTCAATAATTCGCAGCTAAACTTTTTTAAAAATTTCGTGTCAGGCTAGTAAAAGAGGAAATCAATCGGAGTCGCTATATTGCGATTTTTATTGCACAGCGCTTTGGCTTTTTCTTGCATTCCTAAGCCAGTTTCGTTTTTATGAGATTTGATCCTTCTGCTTTTTCACACTGTTTCATTCAAATTGCTTTTTTTATGTCTGTCTTTTTTGTATATTTATTTTTTATTTATATGTGAGAGAATACAGAAAGAATATTTGGTCTTTGCCTATAGATATTACCGAAGCTTTGTTTTTGTGCATCTGTTTTAAAATTTATTTATCATTACATCTTAATAAGATTTCTGCCTAGGTTTTTTTTTGTTTTATTCCGTTTACAATTTCTTCAGATTCATCATATCGCATTTTTTGTTGATTGATTTCCCCCCTTTCCCACGCACATTGTTCGATTTGCGCTGTTCCTGGAATATTTCCCTGTTATCCATTTTACTTTTTTCACATTATGATATACTTTTAAAGCATAGATGGACACAATGATTGAATGTCGGAGCCAGACAAAAAAAAT
The DNA here is from genome assembly GCA_008042795.1 of Drosophila asahinai. NCBI lineage: Eukaryota > Metazoa > Arthropoda > Insecta > Diptera > Drosophilidae > Drosophila > Drosophila asahinai. Next base: position 5,611 of record VNJZ01006139.1, read on the forward strand.
CTTAGCACAAAAACTAATTAAAAGCAGAACGGAAGAGATTGATAAGGATTTAAGAGATTGAAGGATAAAATACGTATCTAAATCATAAAGAAATTATTAATTATTCGATTTTTTATAGATTTAAATGATTAAAATTCAGTATACATTTTTCCGTGTGCATTTCAATATTGTATCCAAGCTCTGACGCATTGAATGGCGCCAAGGAAATAAACACAAAGCTTTTGTTGCATCAGTTTATGGGAATAAGGGGGCTTTTCAGGAAAGATGGGGAAGGAAGGAAGCCTCGACAGAGAGTAACAACCTTTTGTTGTTCATATGTTTTGCGCAGATATCAAGATCATACATCAATAATGACAGTTGACAACAAAGCCGACTCAGAAGAGATATATGCAAAAAAATACAATTTTATTTTTAAGCCCCTCCTGGGTGGGCGGAGGAGTAAAATAAATCAGGTGAGGCCACCACCGCCTTATAAGGAAATACCACATACGTGCAGGCTAATTGCATGGCAACATCTTTCAAACGAGAAAAAATAAATGAACTGCGTCGCGACTCATTTGTCAAAGGAGATTAGAAAGAGCCAGGTAGACGGCATAGCGAGAGAGATGGGCAGCGAATTCTGCAGCAAGTGCAATAAAGAATGGTAAAATATTTCCCTGCCACAATTAACGCATCTGTCTAATTATATAGACAGAGGAGAGTAGAAGTACAGAGAGTGGGGCGCTTTTGGCGCCAGGCGAAACCATTTTCAAATACACTTCCACTTCTCGCTGGTAAATATTTAACAATGACGCTGCAGTGGGGCAAAGGCATTCGCAGCAATTACCGCCATAGACTTTTTCCAGAATTTTAATTGAAATGTCAAAAGCGTTTAGTGGCAAGCACACACACAGAGGATAATAATCATGATGATGGCGATGGTCGTGGCCACAACGACGACGACGACGACGACGCCGACAATGATGATGATGATGCAGCCAAAAAGCGGTTCCCCATGGAGAGTCGAGTATCCCTCAGTTGGCTCCAAAAGGGGAATTTGAAGCGGCGGCGGCAAGCAGGCAGGCAATGCGGCAAAATCCGTCCCTGATTGTGCGGCATTATTGGGGTTAAGAAAATATGCTAAGCTCCTAGTTAGGAGGACTGAAATCGTAGAGCCTGCTAAGCGCGTGTGTGGATGCGTTGTGCCGCATTGTGGCCTCACTTATCGGGCGGCTTTAAATGGGATTCCCGAAAATTTAATTAGAGAAGAATGAGTTTCGAGTTAAGAATAATTACAACTAAGAATAGGAACAACTAAGAATATTAAAATTACAATTGAATTTAAATCTTATTATTTTCGGTTCGAATTTATTTACTAGAATTACTTATATAGGTCAGCACAAATACAACCTCTAGCAATCGGCTTAGGAAATTGCAATTTCATAAAATCTCAAAATAGCCCCTTCAACGATTTCCCAACATCAAAATTACAAAACTTGACTGGAAATTCGAAACTGGATTGAAGCTCCCAAACAATTGTTAATTAACACCTACAGAAAACACTGTAAGTCTCTGCAATTTGTGTACACAAATTGTTCAGACTGAGAAAGGAACACAAATAGTAGAGGGACGAGGCAGAGTCTACCATGCAGAGACAAATCAAAGTCGGGTGCTTTAACTAAAAAGGAGGGTGGCAAAATGTTGTCAAAAGTTTGCCAACGAAAGATTGCAGATAGGCCTGTTTTGCATCCAGCCAACCCCTCTGGAGTTCCCCTCTGTTTTCCAAAAATTAAGGCAGACTCTGAGAGCCCGCAGACATTTTACAGTTGCAACTTTAGCTGCACAGAGAAAAATGCATTATATTTATTGAATAAATTATATCTAAGGTATGTCATGGGAAGTCATGTTGATCTATTTGCTTATGGATTAACACCAAGTATTAAGCTTAAAATTTTAAGAAATTTCCCCCTTTGTAATCATTAGTTCATGCTAAATATTATCTGACTGACCTATCTATTCTTACTATATCCGTAGACCTAATTTTTAAATTACATATTTTCAAGATATCGCATTGAAATAAATATTTTCCGTGCACTGAAGAAGAAGCTCGTTTCGTATATACTTTTTCGCCTCTGCTCTTTCTGTTTTGTGTTAACCCTCATTTAGCATAAACAGCGGCTAAAGCTGAAGAGGCTGAGGCTGATGAAGCAGACTGGCTCCACACACAATAGCAGTTAGTTTACGGCTGTTGCTTGAGCTGCAGTTGCAGAAGTTGCTGCTGCTTCTACTGCTGCTGCAGTTGCAATTTCTGTTGTTGCAGTTGCAGTTGCAGCTGCGAGCATTGCAAGCAAGCTCGCCAGCCACATTAAACGCTCGCACGATTTTCTCGTTGCGGCTGAGTGACTTGTGCCGTCGTGCCACCAGCAAAAAGAGTTTTCCATTGTGCTAAATATGCGAGATTTTCCAAAACAGCCACCGCAACAATGGACCGAGGTGGGAAATGGATGATGGGGAGGAAGAGGCAAGTGGAAACCAAAGGCGATCCTGTCGGCGCGATCGCCAAGTCGGTGTCAGATCGCGCTTAATTAGCACGAATCGAGGGATCTATTTTTTAATTTGTTTGCCTTGGCAACGAAGGAGTTTCTGGAGAAAAATGGATCATTGGTGATTTAAAGAATCCTTCACCTTTATCTATCTGTTGGTCCTCACATTCGAATATAATTTTTTTTCAACTTTCTTTACATTTCTTCTTGGCTTATTTCGGTTTTTTTCCCCCAAAACCTAAATCACTTGAATGCATAAATTCTCCAACACTTCTCGGGATAGTTTTTCCATTTCGGCCCCTCGAGGCAAATAGTTTGACGCAAAACTTAATTAGTTTCCCTGCCATCCCACCTGGATGGGTTCTCCTGCTTTATTTACAGCCCCCACCCCGTCAGCTCTGTCTTTCTCTCTTTCCCCCAACAACTATTCACCCGTAGTGGCTTCATTAGGTTCGGGTTCAAGTAGAGTTGACCGCCCCGGGGCTGAGGCCCCTCGGATCCCCGCCTGGTTCAGTGTTCGCTGTGTCCAACTGTCTCGACTTGTCTATTTCAGTTTTCCAATGCACTTTACGAGCAGCTCCAAGGTAGGAGCCCCAGAACAGTTGAACTCCACTCAATGGGCACGGGAGCACGGGGAGAAAGGGGGCAAAAATGGGCAAGAGGAGCGGCGTTCAACGTTCGTTCTGTTGTCCAACACACGATGATTTATTTGGCATACACGCAGCAAAAGAGGGGGACGTTGCCGAGGAGCTACCTGCTCGAGGTGGAGACTACACTTGAGGAAAACAATCCCCATTGTAAGCCTAGAAGTAAGAAAATACCATAAAATATGGATAAATCATATTATACAGCCAATAAAATATAATTTATATTCAATGAATGTTTTTAATATCTTATCAATACTAAAACCAATAAACACCTTACACTGTATTGGTAAGGCTTATTTTTTTCCGTGCACCAATCCCAACCTAGAACCCATGGAAGCTTTTTACGTTTTGGTGGCACTTGGTTGACTATTATTTTTCATTTGGGGCGCTCAGCTCGCAGGCGGTCCAAGTGAAAATTATTTCAAGATACTGCTTGGCAAACGCACAGGCACAGGCACGGGCACACGCACCGAAACAGATATACAGATACAGATACATTTGCGGATACAGATACAGGCGGAGCCGCAGATACAGATACAGAAACACGCACATGTGTGGAAAAGAGCTGCAACATTATTTCTTGCGCTCCCTTCTGCCACACTTTGTTACACGATACCTAAACCGAGGCTCAATGGATGGAGGAAGAGAAGTAGGGAGGTAGGGAGGTAGGGAAGTGGCAGGGTCTAGTACAAAATAAACTTCAAAGATACATTTGCGCTTCACTTGAACCGTAGAGCGTAGAACGCCAGCCGGAGTAAACTAAGCTGCACATACACATGTGTGCTGTCTGCGTATCCGTAGTATCCGAGTATCTCTGTATCTCGTTGGCCAGAATGAAGCTGTGTACAAAATTGCGTGCGTAATTCCCTTTTGTCTCCTACTCCTCCTACGAATACATGTAGGGATAAGGACCAAATGTTTCACCCGAAAAATAAAGGAGAAAGATATAAGTGAAGGGCAGTCGGCGCAGAGGATTTTCCACGGGCTCTACCTGAATTGCAGGACCTGTGCGTGTCATACGGCAATGTTGCCGGACTTCACTTAACTACTTTCAACCGCCGATGGAAGATAATGCGCAAACGGTATGGGATTTCAATAAGAAAAATCAATGAATCGTTTGTAAAACCAATATTTATCAGCAACAAAGAAATACTGGCTTACATTATGCGTTTCTGTAATCAATGTTACTCATTTCAATGTCAATATATAAGTTTTTATTAAGTTTCAGTTAGTCTACAAATTTAAGACATATAATTAAGAAATAAAATTATCAAGTTATATTTATAAGCATATTTTAAGAAATAAATGAGACGTGGAATATGTAATAGGAAAGGTGAGGCCACAAAGGGAAGCATAATTTTCCAAGGAAAAATAACGCAAAGATCTACGCTCAATTATCAAAAGACATTTTTTTTAAATCTGTTCAGCCGAGAAAATCACACAAACTTCAACACAGAAACATGATGAATCTCAAAAGAAATAAAGTAATATTCTCTACAGGACATTTATCAATCAATTTCATCTAACCCCAAGATTGTTGACAAATTGCAGAATAAATTATAATTACAACCATTCCCTTGCTTGAACCCTTTTTCCAACAATTTAATCAGACAAAGACTAGTTTCCTAAAACCCCAGTATAAAATCAATACCCTAACTCACCCATTTTACGAGTGTGAAGCTTGAAAGGAGGAAAACTTGATGAAAAACTCATAAACCAATCGAGCGCCCTTTTGACCAAAACTGCAAGGCAACCCAGTCGGGGATAAAGGCAAAGAAATCGCAGGGAGAGCTAGGAAAAACAGGATAATTATTCAAACACTTTCAAAGTCAGATACAGACAGTGTTTCCCTCTAACGGGAAACGCTGAATTGAAAATGTGTTTTTGGAAAAACTTTGTCGTTGCAAGAGACCGACAAAACTAAAGGGGATGGTTTTGGTTTGGATTTGGGTTTGTGTTTTCGGACTGTTCAGTTCTATTCAGGATGATGCACTCCCGGGGAAGCGAATCGAAACGAAACGAGACGAGACTCAAAAAAAAACATATGCGGGACCTCACGACCGTACCATATCCTGTAAGCGGTCTGTGTATACACACATACACACATGTGAGTATGTGTTTGCCAGACGAAATATAACTGAAAAGCAGGCGAAGGTTGTTCAACCAACCAACCACCGCAGGAAAAGACCAAAAACAGGACGGGACTCGGAGGGGGGACGGCAGAGCACAGCACAGCACAGCCTCACCATCAGCGGAGAGCAGCTGTTCCACACAGTGGATGGCATGGGATGGAATGGAATGGGATCGCTATCGGCGCGGCGGCGGTATTGTGACGGGGATTGAGGAGAATCGTAAATAAAACTATGCATGTGCACTGCTTTCGATTTTGGCCTCTCCTCTCGCACAACACACATCGTTTTTCGGTGGTTGGACGCGGCCCAAATACAAAACTGAACCCACCATCTGAGATTAGCACAGGATTTGCGACCCGATCAAAATCAGATGGGGATTGTGAAGTGAGAAAGCATGGGCCTGGCGGGAAGGCGAAGTTTGGAATATAAGTAATTGGTTATTGAAGCTATATAATACCTATTATAATATTAGAAAATATATGCATTTAATGAAAAAGTCACGGAACATTTTAATAAAATAAAATAAAATAATCCTACAATGTAGCAGATACTACATTAATAACTTTAATACTTTTTATTAGTTTTATGGTCAAAATAAACCATTTAGTTCACGACTATAAACAATAAAGGCCATTTAAAGGCTCTAAATTGCTCTTCCTCCTAAGTCAGCCTGTTGCCAGGGAACTGGAATGGGCCAAAACAAAGCCAGAGTCCAGGCTGAGAGAACCTAAAAATAACAGGAACGGGCTAAGCCGAGTCAGTTGCTGAGACAGACGGTAGGTGAGTGAGCCTAGACCAGAGACACCTTGCCAAGAGGCCGCCGCGCTGACCAGGCCAAGACTCTGGACTCTGCCAGGTTGAGGTCCAGGTCCAAGATCCGAGAGTCCACAGGCACCGCACCGCAATTCGTGCAGGAAGCGGGTTTCGTCGATGCAGGCAAAAGGTTTACACTGTCTTTTTCCAGCCGCCCGTCCACTTGTCCATCGGTCCATCGGTCCATCGGTCCGTCGTCTGCCTGCGCACCTCCCAAAACCAGTTGCAGGTAGTTTAAAGTAAAGCCCAAAGATCTTCGCTCATTCGCTCGTCTTTTGGGATACCTTATAGCATATTTCTTATGCGACTGCTGCGCAACCCGAGTCCAAGTCTGTCCCGTCCCAGCGACCCGCACATACACACCGATATACCTATACCTATACCGGATACAAAATATATATACTTATATATAATTCTCTGTCGTTTCTTGACTCTTTCGAGTCGGTCGGTTGCATTGGGAAAAATTCGTAGAACTTTGCCTAGGATTAATTGGTTGAATGTTTGTTGTTCTTGTTTCGTTTGCCTCGATCTTTTTTTCCTCTGTTTTGTTTCTAGAGTGCCATTTCTGGGAAACAAATTATAAATTGAGTAATCTAGCAGTAAGCATCGATTTCGGTTTTTTATTAGAATCATTTAAAGTGTATACAGTTCTGGGTTGGGGGAGAGGCATTTAAAATCAAAGAGGTTTACGTAATTGCTGGATTTGTTCAAGATTTAATCATTTATTTGGAATATTAACAGCACAATTTTTGATACATTTACACATTTTAAACTATATTAAACTAAGAAACTGCAAGCCAATTCTGTAATACTTTGACTAATCGAACACTTCTCTAAGGAACATGACCAACATAATGTTACCAAAGAAAAAGTAAACTTTTATAAGCGGATTCCGGTAAAGTTTCTATTTTAACTCGACCATGCTGGCCAACTTCAGCCAAAAACAAGAACTACTTAACGACTAGCGCTAGCACTTCCTTCCGCACCTGCAAGCCGCGCTTCACCTGCTCTTTCCACACAAACTCCCCTCGCTGAAGCCCAACCTCTCCCCTTTGATACAGCACCACCTTCAACCAAGAAACCGTAAACAAAAATAAATAAGTAAAAAGACATTGCCTAGCCTAGGCTGGGGCCGGCTGCATCTAACAAGTTCGACATTTGGCACTTGAATTTAACGCTTGATTGCATTCCAAGCCCAAGTTTCTGTCCCCCAAGTCACCTTCCCTACACATCACCGGACAGAATCCTTATATATCCTATATATATTTATGTATATGTATATGCAGCGCAGCTGCCATAACTTCAACTTGCACAAGTCCAACTTTCTGTTATTAAAACAAAATTGAGTAGCAAAAGCCTGCAACTAAGAAACTTCCAACACAACTCGGACTGTAAAGTACTCACACTTAAATCTTGTTTATGAATAGGAAGCGATAATTGGCGGTTATCCATAAATAGTTAATTCTATATATTCTCACGAAATTCCATTGATTTTCAAACTAAACTTTAGTCCTAGCTAAAATCGTGTAAAATAAGTCCAATATCTTAAATTAAATAAAAAGGAGTAGTGGGAATTGTGCAACTCTGACTCTATATTAATATATTCCTTAAGAGACTGCCAGACCCACACGGTTGAGATGATTGCTTTGAAAAGCCAATCCAAACGTCAACGACTTCATTCTGCGGGTTCCACTTTCAGTTGGCCAAAGGGAATCGGAGGCTTAACTTGGACTTTTCAGAGGAAAGGGGGTTTTAAGGGGATACACTCGTACTCGAGCTTCTTCTTGCGCCTCTCCTCATAGTTTGCCTTTCTACGCTTTGTGTTTTCTTTTAGCTCAGCTCCTCCACTTGTGGCTCGTCTTCAGACTTCCTTGTGCCCATGCCCAGACCCTTGCCCAGGCCCTTGCCCAGGCCCACAACCTCCGCACTTCATCCCCATCCCCTACCCGCCGTGTGCCAGTTTTTCACTGGCTTCCCGGCGGACCAATACCTCCCCCAACTCCACGGACCGAACGGCCCCCGATAAACTGGCCTCACTTTGCGTTTTGATTATAGCCGGAAATGCCGTTTTACACGTGAATGAAATTTGTAAAACCAGCGTTGCCGAACTTCAGAGTCTACACTAAAAACAAATTGATAGGAAGCCGAGTTTAAATAATAAATGAGAACTAGTCAAAACGTATGTGAATGCCGCTTTGAGCCACTTTATACATAGAG
>VNJZ01006140.1:0-45852 GCA_008042795.1 Drosophila asahinai
TGGGCCAGGAGCTTGGCTGGTGTGGCCACCACAATGTCGGGCCTCTCGGCCAGGGCATGGCGCTGGGTCACCGCATCGCTGGAGCTGCCGGCAATGTCCGCCACGCGAACCACCTTGCCGCACGACTCGACCAGCTGCTCGATCACGGCCCGCGACTGCCGGCACAGCTCCTTGGTGGGACACAGGATCACGGCGCTCACACACTGCTCGCTGGCATTGAGCTTGGAGTTGAGGATCTTCTGGATTAGCGGCAGGGCGTAGGTGGCCGTCTTGCCCGAACCGGTGCGGGCACGCACCACCACATCCTTGCCTTCCAGGAGCAGGGGAATCGCCGTCGACTGGATGAGCGTGGGCTGCTGCCAACCCAGCTGCGCTACCGCCTGTAAAGTTGCCACAAAGTCGGATAAATATATAGACCACATGTTTTCACAGTTTGTACCCACCTTGAGGATGCGCTGGTCCAGCTCCAGCTCGTGGAACTGCACCGTTTTCTGGGTCTTCTGGCTCATTTTTGGAGGGAGATCTTCGAAAAACGGTGGAAAAAATGCGCAGCAGGAACGCACGCTTTCCAGGTCCAAAAACAAAAGAACGACGACAGCTGGGCACACTTAAATCGATCAAAAATATACCAGAATTGGCCAACTATCGATAACTATCGATAACAACCCGCTGACTGAACAGCTGTCCCGCTAACTTGTGCGCTTCGCAACACTGGCGCTTCAGCACGTGCAACGGTGCTGTTTTTAATCATTTTTCGCCTAGAATTTAATTTAACTTTTTAACCGTCCCATGGAGGAGGAGAAGAGTGACAAGAAGAACGCCCGCCGGCTGGCCAAGGAGCTGCGCCACGAGTTCCTCGAGGAGAACGAGTGCGTGGAGCTGGATCCGAAGGCATCGGCGCGAATTTGCTGCGGCGATGCCTTCCAGAACTTCGATGCCCAAAGCCACGACGCCTGGCTGATGCAGTGCCCCAAGGGCATGGATCCCCGCCAACTGGCCGGCAAGCGGATCAAGCTCCCCGGCCGCCGGTATGTTGGGGAGCTCCAGGTGCGGGCCAGCAACTACTCGACGCCTCTAAACGAAGCCATCGGCTATGTGACCTCCAGCGGAAAGTATGCGCTGCGCAAGCTGCCCGTCACCGGGTACGTGGTGGTCAGCAAGCGACTGAATGCTGATCAGCCCGCCGTTGGAGAGGAGGGGCAGGATCAGCTGGATGCCGGCTCCGAATTTCCCGCCGTTCCGCCGCCACCGAAATACGTGCTGCCCGTTCGTCATCCCTTCTTCGGCCGCGACTATAAGAAGCGCATCGATGTGCCGGCGGACATTACAGAAGCGCTCAACGAGGCGGACAAGCAGAACGCACAGACGACGGCCAGATTGCGGCGCACGGCTAATTACTACACGATCAGGAGCCAGATGCTGACCACCACACAGACGCTGGTGGAGAAGGAGCGCGATGTGCGGCAATCGGTGCTCACCGGCCTAACGCCCAGGTTCATGAACGGCACAGGTGTTCCCAGCCTGTTCCACTCCACCCCCGCCGCCGTGGAGATCAAGCAGGAGCCCGAAGAGACCAACGGTGTGGTTCAAACGAACGATCACGAGGTGGTGGAGATCAAGGAGGAACCCACGACACCAAAAAAGCAGAAGAAGCGAAAATCAAATGGAGATGTCCTCGTTAATGGAGCTTCTAACCACCACGACTCTTTGGTTACCATCAAGGAAGAGCTTGAATCGCCACCCGAGAAGCGACGGAAGCGAAAGGCCAAGGGAGAAGAGAGCGTGATCGATGATGACGAAGTGGTGGAGGTGAAGCAGGAGGAGGAGGAAGCCTCGCCGCGAAAGCGCAAGAAGCTGAAGGCGGCCGCTTAGATATATTCATAATATACCGCCACCTCAGGTAGTTTTAGTCTAGGATTACTTTATATGGGCGAATAAAGAGTGCTTCAAGGGGAGCAGAAATCCTTTGCCTGTTAAGAATTGTTTTTTTTTTCAAGCTTATTGTGTTCTTTTAATAAAAAAATGTAAATATCATTGAAGATTTTAAATAATTTCGGGAAATCCTTGCAGAATTCAGGGTTGCCAAGTTCTTCTAAAATATGCCAGGTTTCTCATCTCTCTTAGCCCGAAGATTCTTCGCAGCAGTGTAATATTAAAATCAGCTCAAGGTATAATTCAAATGCAGTCATAATTTCGATTTTACTTCGAGCTTATTGCGTTCTTTTAATAAAAAAATGTAAATATCATTGAAGATTTTAAATATTTTCGGGGAAATGATATGAGGGAATCCTTGCAGAATTCAGGGTTGCAAAGTTCTTCTAAAATATGCTGGGTTTCCCATCTCTCTTAGCCCGAAGATTCTTCGCAGCAGTGTAATATTAAAATCAGTTCAAGGTATAATTCAAATGCAGTCATAAGTTTCCAATTTCTTTATTTTACGCAAAAGAACAAAATAATTAAAACGATCTGTCAACTTTCAGTAACCTTTCAAAATCAGTGTTGCTTTCGACACTTTTCTTTAGCTGTTCTAGGAAATCCTAAATTCTCTGATGCCACTAGGCAACCCTTTGACAAAACCTAAAAATTGCCGAAAACATACAAGCGAGAGAGAATGTTTGTTGGCCGCGGCGGCGCCTTGAGGACCAAAAGAAGTTGATTAACACAACATTTGTTGAGTGCTGAAGAAGAGTGAACATACGAATCATATAACCATGGCGCTGAAGGGATACCTGAGGGAGGGGCTAAATGTGGCGGCCATCATGGGACTGGGCGACACAATAGCCCAGCTCTTCATCGAGAATAGGCGGCTGAATGAATGGGATGCCGGCCGCACGCTGAGATTCAGCGCCTTGGGCCTCGTGTTCGTCGGACCTGTGGTACGACGTTGGTACCTCTTTCTGGAGAGCAAGGTGCCCAAGGAGCTGCCGGTGATGCAGCGCGGCATTCGCAAGATGCTCATAGATCAGGTCCTCTTTGCGCCGCCCTTTACCCTGGTCATGTCCTGCCTGGTGCCGCTGGCTAACTTCGAGTCCATTGATCAGGTTAAGGCGCGCATTCGAGAGAGCTACCTCACCATCCTCGCCCGCAACTACATGCTCTGGCCGTTGGCGCAGTTCGTTAACTTCTCCTACGTTCCGCTCGCCTACCAGGTGCTGTATGTCCAGGTCATTGCGCTCTTCTGGAACAGCTACGTATCCGTGGTGCTCAACAAGAAGATGGAGTCGAAGGAGTAGCCATGACTTTGAATAAAATCGAAATTCTAGTTATACATGTGACTCTTGTGTTTTGTTTTGGTTATCGCTTCCGTCAAGGGTATTTGCGTGGGGTATGATGGTTGTGTGCAACAGGTTTTAAATATCGGGAAAACCGCAAATTAACAGAGAAATGTGGCATTTACATTAAAATCTAATAAATAAACATTTTGCATTCGTTACAAATATTTTCGTGAACATTAAAAACCTAAATGTATTGATAATAATATTTTAAATGTAGTTTACTTACTTTACAGGTCATCAATAAGTCGATACCTTTTCCATATGTTCCTTGTTCCGTTACAACTATCGAAAGCTCAATCGATAGGCAGTTGTCATCGATAGCCCGGCGCGGCACAAGCAATTGCATCCGAAATTAGTCACTTTCGCCGGCTATTATGGACCATACACGTGAGATACTGACCTTCCAGTTCGGAACCTACGCTAACTATGTGGGCGCCCACTTCTGGAACCAGCAGGTGAGTCCATCCACCCGCCTGGCAGCTGGATAATCACAACAAATCGGTTTTTCAGGAGGCAAACTTCAGGTACGGCGACGAAGGCGACCAGGTGGCCGAGGAACAGCTGCCCCACAATGACATACTCTACCGGGAGGGCTTGAATGTGGACAATCGCGCCACCTACACGCCGCGTCTGCTGTCCGTGGACTTGGCCGGCACACTGGCCCACCTTCCGGTCGCAGGCGAGCTCTACGGGAATTTTGTGCAGCGGGATGTGGAGCTGCTGCCTTTGGGCACCGGCGAGGAGCTGGAGAAGGCTCGCAAGCGGGCCGAGGAGAGCGGTGTGTCGGCCCCCCAGCAGCTGGACGTGGTGGAGCAGCCACAGGCGGCGATTTCCGAGTATCAGCGGGATTTGCTGAAGAACGCCGTGGTGCCCGAGAAGAACTATCAGCTGGCGGAGACGGTGAGCAGTTGGGCGGACTTCCTGTACGCGCGTTACCATCCGCGCACCCTAAATGTACTGCCGGGACTGGTGAGGGATCCGGCCGTGCAGTGCTTGGGCACATATTCCGCCGGCGCGGAACTCTGGCAGGGAGCCGCCTTCAACGAGGAGTTCTGCGATCGCATCCGCCGGTATGTGGAGGAGTGTGACGGCCTGCAGGGCTTCCATGTGCTGCACGACATCGATGACGGCTTCGCCGGCCTGGCCGGCAAGTGTCTGGAGCATCTGAACGACGAGTACGGCCGTGCGAGCTTCGTTTTGCCGCTTCACTATCCCCGGATGACGTCCTATGCCCAAGCAGATACCCGCCTGTCCCACGGCATTCGCGTGGTGAACACCGTGCTGAGCTACCACCATCTCAGCGAGCAGGCGACCATGTTCACGCCACTGTCCACGCTGGAGAGCATCTGGCGCAACAATGATCTCAAGTCGCGTCGCCTCGAGGGTCTGCACTGGCAGGCGGATAATCTCTACCAGACGTCGGCCCTGCTGGCCGCCTTCCTGGACACGGCCACCCTGGGCTATCGGCTGCGCAGCACACCCCAGTCGCTGCTCCGCTTCTGCGAGGCGGTGTCTCCCGCGGGCAGGAAGATGACGGCCGCAGGCATGGCCCTGCCTTTTGGCCTGAGAGAGGGCCAGGATCTGATCGAGTTCCTCGATCAAAGTGGCGGCCAAGCGCTGCTCACCCAACTGACACCGGCCTGTGAGCCGGGCGCTTCGTATGTGGTCCAATCGGTGACGGCTCGCGGCATTCCCGCCGAGCGCCTGAAGCGGCCCCGAGAGCTGGCCGGCGATCAACTGCGGATGGCTGCCTATGGGTGCGACAGTGTCTCCCACATGCTGCAGCTCTACTACCAGTGCAGCTATCATGGGAGTGTCACCAATGCGGCAGCCACTCCGCTGCCTTTGAAAACCCAGCTCCCCTTTCCGTACGAGGTCTTTGGCGGTGGCTTCAGCGGCAGTGGCTTGCGGCTGCCTGATGGAGCGGAACGCGAGGCGGGCTCTCGGGTGGATTCGGCGCCCGTGCTGGCCGCGCTGCAGAACTCGACGCGGCTGGGCGAGCACTTGGACAACCTGCATGCGCAGACGCATCGCGTCCAACTGGCCAAGCTGCAGGCCTACTCCAGTTCCGGACTGGAGCGCGACGAGTACGATGCGGCGTTGGATCAGCTGCTGGAGTTCCGTGACCTGTACGCGGACTCCCAGTATCTGTAGAAGGGGTAATGAATCTACTGTGATTTGTGGATAAGCACTAGGTTAAGGCACACAATAAACACACTCATATACACTTTAGAAGCTCTGTTTTTGGTTAATAAGAGTAGATTACCAACCGTAATTCGGTGCAGCATTCCGTGCGGTTGAGCTTGAGTCGAGTGAAAATATATTTAGTTAAATAAATTTATTATAGAGTGCTTAAAAAGCTTAATATAATGCCCATTAACTTGGAATTAATACCAAAAATACAACTGATTACATAAACAGGATATTTAGCGGATTCTAAGCCAAGTCCACTGCATTTCCTGAGCTTACAGGCCGCAGCTGTAGGTGCCAAGTGTGGCTTAGGTTTGCCTACCCGTCCCAGGAGCGGATGTAACTCCCTGATTGGCAGCTGGCGGAAGCGGCTTTGATATTTTGCGCGATGCCAGCCGGAAAACGCAAAGCAAAACGAGAGAAAAATAAAAAATAAAGGAAAAGGGCGGGAAAAGAGGTTAAGAAAAGCCAAAACAAAAACAATTCCTGTCTGGGCAGAGATTTAAAGAGTCGTCAAGTGGATTTCCCCCCGGAACACAACGATGATGACGACATGGACGTGCCCAAGGAAATCGTTGTATTTTTATTTGCATGCCAATCAATTTTTATTCCTGCTATCCTGGGGCAAGTCCCAAGGAAGCATATAGGTTTATAAGCTAATTAGATTGGATCATGATTGGAATATGGATATTGTAGGCAATATATGTAGCTTTAACTAATCCATAATATTTTATTTTTCCTCCTCTCGCTTTATTCTTTAATATGGATGTGCTCCTTGGGATTATATAAAGCTCTATTTTTCGTTATTTAAAAACAAAATTAGTATTAGTGTTATTTATTTATCTGTTTTCTGTTTATTTTTTTATCATTAGCCCTAGAAATTGTTCTACATTTTTTTAGCTCACTTATTTTCTCCATTTCTTGATAACAAATTTTTAAACTACTTAATTAATTTCAAATCATTTAAAATTCGGTCCAAAAATAACCTTTAAAAATATTAAAATATACAAATCAAGCAAATTAACTTAGATTTTCGAACAAACATGATATCATTGCATACTTTTGGACAGGTTTTTAATTGATTTCAAATCCCAATCGATATCTTTCGATACAACTATTTAATCTATCTAACTATCTACCGATTTCTTATGATAAAAACCTATCGAGATCTTTCGATAAATTTATTTATCCATAAAATATTGGGTATTTTGATATAATCATTGATTCCTGTTATCCACTAAGTATTCCCAAGGTCTTATAACCTTCGGATAAACCCTTTTCTGGTTTATTTGCTGTCTTCGCTGTTAACCAAAGAAAGAATGAGAGGAAAACAGGACCTTTTCTGGCCGGTTTCACCTTTCCCGATGCGGCGGCGTCTACGTGCGGCTACTTGCCGCTTTGTTTAACCTTAACCCTTGCGGAACGGAACCCGGCCTCCGCCTAATTTATACGGAAATTTATTGCCAATAAAGCGGCAGTAATTGAAATCTCAACGGAAGTAAATCACAATTTTATGGACTGCCACGGAGAGGCGCTGTGCCTATGCTCGTGCTCACGGGGTTAATAATTCGGGGTTACGGGCTACGGTTGTTTTTTGTTCCTCCGGTCAAGTGGGTGTCGTGCCCCCCCTCTCGCGTCCACATTGTTGTGCAAATTAAATTTCAATTTGATTGGGAGCCGTTCCTTTAATATTTTCGGAGGCCCGGCCTCCTTGGTCCTTTAAAGCAGCTGCTGCTTCTCTAATCCTGCTGCTGCTCCTTCTGCTTCCGGGTAAAAAGGACCAAATCCGAAATTAAAATTACGCCAACGACTTTAATGGAATATGTGCGTGGAATTTCAAATGCCAAATTGAATCGCCTGCCAGGCTAGTGTATATATATAGAGGGGTATGTACATATATCCTTCGCATTTCCTATATTGTTTTTGCCACTTTTAATTTCGTTTTCATTCTCGTTGCGGACTGCATCTGAATTGGGTTGAATCCTTGCATTAGCATGCAGTCCCAAGCCGGTTGATCTTCTTGTTCTTTTATTTTTTTGGCATAATTTTTCAACTTAATTTTTTGTTTGATTAAGGCTTAAATCCTTTAAAGATGTAAGTATTTTAATTTAAATAAATTCGGAAGAAGTACGAGGGACTCACAAAAGCGTAAGTTTCTATGCAAATAATTGTTTAAATAAAAGAAGAATAAATATTGGAGGGTGAAATTTTAGGCACTGCGATAAGAAATGTCTTAAAGTAAGTAAATACAGTAGTAAATTAACTTGTATAAAATGCTGAGCCCTAGCACTATCTCTCTCCTCCAGGCTTTGCCTGCAATGTACAAGCAATAATATAAATATATATTAAGATCTATTTAATTTCAAATAAAATTTAAATAATAAAATCAGATAAAATATTTATAATATTTATAATTAATTAAATAATACCAAATGCCTTTAAATATTTTGTTCTGTGCCTGGTCCCTTTTTTCTAGCCCATTTCCAAGCTAAAGCTATCCTTCGTTTCCAATTAGTTCCTTCAATTACTCAGTTGGTCAGCTACTTAAGGGCTTGCCTTGTTCTCTCCCACGCGGCAGTTGATTTTTAATTTCTGCACATCTTCCGGCTCCCTTCTAGCGCCGATATCTCCCTCTTCGTTGGCTATCTATATCTGTGGCTCTATCGCCATCGTCTGGGCACTTCATCATCCAATGGAACGAACCCCTTGGATGCGGCGGCCGACATTCAACTCCCACGGCCAAAACAAACTTAACAAAGTTAGCTAAATTTGGCCGAAGGCGTCATTTTAACTGCCGCTTACTACCACACCACCAGCACCACCAGAGACCCAGGATCCAGGACCCACCCACTACTCATCATCATGGGCCTTGCCCTTCTGCGCCCTTGTGCTGCTCCTCGTTGTCGACATTTCAATGCCTTTTTAATCTAGAACAAAAGCAAACTTAATTTGCCACAACATCTGAGATGGCACGGAGCGAGCAGGCGACAGGCAACAGGCCAGGATACACACTCCTCGCAGGCCAGAGAGGGGCTAGAGCAGGAAATGCACTGGCAAAAATAAAGCAGGAACAGATTCTGATAAAAAAATATATATTTCTTAGAATTTCAGGGGTATACAAATTATTTTGCGATAGGTAGATTATTTAGATATTTTTAAAAATATTATTTAGATATTTTTTAAAATATTTCTTTATATTGGAAGAAGCTTTGAGATTAACAAAAAAATCAAGCTGCTTTTTCTGAGAGAGTTCTAGGGCAATGCAAGTAGTAAATGCTCCGTAGACTTTGCTCTGCTCTTTTTATATTTATTAAATTAAGTACAAAGAAAATATATCTTAAAAAAAAAAAATTATGAATGAGAACATGAAAATAATATTTAAAATATAAAAAATTGTAAACAATATTCCTAAAATATAAAGAAATGTGTTGAAGAAATATTTAAAATATATCAAATATTTTCAAAACATAAAATATGATTTGAAACAAATATTAAAAATATATAAAATATTAAAAAATATTTCCAAAACATGAATTTACAAAATATTTCTTTGGGAAATGGTTGTATTAATTATTACTATTATTACTTTATATTTGAATTCTCTCTCTCACTGTAGAGTGGACTGGGGTCTGGGGACAATTCCGAGAACGTCACTTGGCACATAATTTAATTACAACAACACTTTTGGGGGGCCAGGGCAATGCTACTTTGAAGTTAACCACCCGCCATTGCCAATCCCCGATCCTTAACCAAGAAGTCCTGCTCCGGCTGCCCCTTCTACTCCTGAAACCTCCTGAAACCTCCTGAACCCAGCAGCTCTCATCGCTTGGAGTCGAGTGTTGAATGAGCAACAACTTTCGAGTGCAACGCGTCCTGAATTGTAATTAGTGCTACCAGGAGCTCCATCGGTGTGGACTGGGGACTAGGACTCCTGACCAGTTCATTTTAGCAAAAAGGAAAAAAAAGAAGAGAACAAGGGGGTGAAAATGCTGGAGGAATGGGATGTGTCCACGAGAGATGGCTTCGCTTGATTTATGGAGCGCGCGCGCATTTGTAATTGTTATTACGTGTAAATGCTCCACTCCACTTGGCGCCACTCCAAAACAATCCACTCCACTTCAGCTTGAGCTTCAGCTGGAGTCCGAGCACTGGCTTCCTGCCTTCCTCCCCTACCTGTGGCTGCTCGCATCCTAGATGCGGCATCCTGACCATAAATTAGTTATCGGTGCTAATTGTTAAACGGATGAAGCGTGATTTGATAAGGACGTGGCTAATGGGTTCTCGCAGCCACTGACATTGACCCACTCTTGGGGGACTGGCGTTCACTACGAACTAAGGTAGATTAATTGATAAAATTAGGTAAATAAGGGGAAATATTTGTATATTTTAAACAATATAATTTATTGAATAAATAGAAGAAAGAAAGGAAATAATATTAGATTCTTAAGGTAGCCATAAACTTATTTGATTTTTAACTTTATCTCAACAAGACATATACTAAAAAAAGAAACAAAAGAATACCGTAAAATTCCGTTTTCTTGCTCAGCAAATAATTAGTCGGAATATTGGTCATTGAAGTGCTGGTCACTTCCATTCCCCTCATTAGAGCCGAAGAAAGTTTTTCCGCCTCGGTAATGGATTATGGATGGCAGGATGATTGCCAGCAGGACTAATTTATGGCAGAGTATATTTTGGAAAATAAATACTAGTAACTTAAGTTAAATTCTATGAAATATATGGAAAATATTAAATATAATTAAACAACCTAATTAAATAAATTAATGTAAAGGAAAGGGAAATATGAGTAATGTTCTCCCAAAAAAAGTACTAAAACTTCTACTTAATATTAAGAAAAATATGCATTATAAAATAATCATAAAATAATAATATAATAATAAAATAAATCAATAATAATCCCTTAAATGTATATAAAAAAAAATACCACAAATAATTTTAACAGAGCATTTTCCAACCACAAGAGCTGATGCTGCGAAAATTGATCTAAAAACCCTCTGAGTGTGTGGTGTGTGTTGGTTGTGTTTGTTATGGCTAAGCCGTAGCCATCATCTTGTTCTTCCATAACTTTTAATGCCACCTAATCCTGTTGCTGCTCCCCCAGCTTCTCCAGCTCTCATCCTGAGCTCTCTACCTCTGGGGGCCCGGCCCTTGTGGAAAACAAGTTAACAAGTCCTGTGTTGTGCTCTGTCGGAAATTGACCAAATACAATTAAATGGTATACCGGAGATGGGTCCGGGAATGGATTTAATACCCAATTAGGCGGACAATGGCGGACGATATTCCACCAACTGCCAGGGATTTGAACTCTCAACAGCAATTGCCCCGCGGCCCTGGTTATTGTTATTCGAATCTCCATTGTTCACGGCGCAAATTCTAATACTCGGTGATTAATTGATGGGCATTGCATCCATGGATGCATGGATGCCCGAGTTTCCGAGCTCCCAAACTTCCGAGCTGAAATTAAGGATCAACGGCGCACCTCTCTCATAATTCCCTTTGCATTCTGTCCAGAGCCAAGTTAATTGAATGGGCGTTATTGTTGCAATAAGCTGATTTGGCCAAACTTCCAAATTAGCCACGATGCCGGCTCCTGGACATGGACGAGGCAAATGGCAAAACGGCGGCGCATATATTATATTCAATAGATATTAATTTAAGCCTACAGCTTTTTGGTTCGATGAACAACCAATGCACTTTATTAATATCAGCAAATTCTTGTGATATTACTATGAAAAATGCGCTCCAAGGCCAAACATAAAAGTAAAAAGAGAGTTGACATTTGCAACTGTGCCAACACTTAAGTTCAGCACTGTATGTTAACTAAACATGTGAAATACTGGCAGTAATAAAGTTGTTCCCTTTGTTTAAATGTCAATGCCAGCTTTGGTATTATTTTAAATTATTTTTAGCCTAAGCTAGGCCTTATATGAAACAAAGTTATGGCTAAGGTTTTTAAATTCATTAAACAAACTCCTTAAAAAATTCTTAAGCTCCAAAATATTTCATTGCATACTTTTTGACGCCTTTGCCGAATGATTTGAAGACCCCTTAAAACCTTTAATATTGAAAAACTGATACTTATCATATTGATAAACCCTTTTATGTTGATAAAAAAAAAATATTGCCATTATATTCCACTTTTTTTTTTGTATTGTTTTTGAGAATCAAACTACGATTTTTAGAATGCACAGCTCTTTTTTTAATATTTTACACAAATGCCACTGGACTTGGACCAGGCCAAGAGGAGTGGCAGAAGCAGTTGAAGCCATCTAACCGGACTCGGAGGTGGATTCCGTGGAGGTGCTGGCCTCCGTAGTGCTGGTGCTGGACTCCGTGGTGGATGTGGATGTGGAAGTGGTAGTTGTGGTAGCCTCCGTGGTGGTGGTCTGGTTGCATGGTGGGCGTGGTCCCCATGGTCCCGGGCCACCCGGACCGCCTGGGCCGCCGGGTCCGCGTCCTGGACCGCCGGGACCGCGTCCGGGGCCGCCAGGACCTCCAGGACCCCCAGGACCTCGTCCGCCTGGGCCACCGGGGCCGCCAGGACCCCGTCCGCCTGGTCCACCGCGAGGACCGCGTCTTCCAGGACCGCCCGGTCCTCCGGGTCCTTGGGCAGCGGCCACAGCGACCAAAGCAAGCAAAGCGACAAGGATAAGGGTGCGCATGTTGTGTGTGTGTCTTTGTTTATCGGATGGCGAACAACTCGAACTGATCTCGGCATCCCCCGACGGCGCTATATATATACACATGCGAGGCGTCTGGGAAAAGTCTGGTGCCGTCCGACACAAGTGTTCCATGGGTGACGTATTCCCCGCTAAGTAAACTAACGTCAGTTGGGATTAGGTAAATTCCACTCACTCGGGGGACTTACTTTCTTACTTCGCATTTGACATTGGCCTTGCCTGCTGGAGTTCCATTGGCACTGAGGCAAAATATTGTACATATTTTGTGTGTGTTTGGGAAAGAAAAAGCTTATAATACTGAAAAACAAATGATCAAGTCAAAAGATCTCAAGCATGGAAAGTTTTAGGCAAAATACCAAAGCAATAAAGGTGAAAATTAAAAAAGAGCAATGCGGTTTATATTTACTTGTCTTTTTTTAAGCATATATTTATCCTAAGCTTTGAATTTCTTTATTTTTTGTTATTTGCATTAATTTTAATTAAAATTGCATCGCTGTAGATTTGAAATCAATGGTAAATGGCACCTAAAAGTATGCTACAAAGCCTGCTTAAAGTCAAAGTGTTGCCAGCAGGGAGGAATATTTTCCTAAAGATTTTTTTGTCGCGCCCTCTATTGTGCAACCTGTGCAACATGGAAGTGTTGCCAGCAGGGAGGAACATTTCCCTATGTTATATGTTAAAGCTACGTACTCAGACACGGGAAAAGTGTTCCTAAGCATTAAGTCAAAACGAGAGGTCAATAATCACCCTCTCGCTCTATCGCACTGCTTAGGAACACTTTTCGCGTGTCTGTACGTAGCTTAACTTTCAATCAAATAAATATTATGTGTTGTTCTCTGTGTAGCGGCGCTTGTCTTGCGTAAATCGAAATAACCGATGATCTGGACCTGGTTCCTAAGTCAACATAATGTGGAAAATATTTACCCAAGCGAATGATTATTTAATGTAGTTGTACTGGCCAAGCGTCAGTGGACTTATTATTTGCTGGACATCAATAATAATAATAATGAAACAATGGTTATTTCTTCGCAAGCGCCTTTGCTGACGAGGTGAAAATGCGACTAAAGTAGGTTGGACTAGAGTGGATGTTTGAACAAGTGTGTAGATTGGATAGTACATACTTATCAGGGGTCCATGCTCTTTAAGCACGTAGAACTCGCAGATTTAAAGGGAGAAAAACCCGGAAACTTTAAGATTTTCAAACACTTATTTTAGGAGTTGCCAAGTTTTCTTTTATAAATAATATAAATTAAAGTGCATGTATATTTACTTTCAATTTATTTATTTAGCAAATTCCTATCTAACTCATTTACTTTCTTTCTTCCTCCCACACTCTGAGCAGCATCCCTCTGCCGCAGAAAAAGAGTTTGTCGAAATTTTTGCCCAACTGTCATTTGCAGTGTTGGAAAGTGTTTTTGTTCAATTATTTCCATCCGATGCCTGCAGCATTCCATCCCTTTTGCTACACGCCGCCGTCTCGCTCACGCACATGTGCATTCTATGGAGCTGTTGTTGTTGTTAATTGGAATAAATTGCTTCGGTGCTTTATTTAAAGAGGAATTTGTTTTGTTGCAGCCGCCTCGCCTCGCCTCGCCCCGTACAACAAAATGCTTAATTAAGTTTTTGCTCATCCTGTTTGTTGTCTGTTGTTTGTCTGCTGCACGTCTTCTTCTCTTTCTAACAACTGCCGCTGGCGCCGGAGTTTGCGTGGGGGTGAGTGAGAGGGCCAGAGTCGAATGTTGGTAATGAACAGTTAGAATATGCAATGGCTGCCCTGCCCCGTTAAGAGCGAGCGAGAGGGAAATGCCACATGCCACATATGGAAAAAGTAGTATTTAATACTAAAAAAGTGCATGCATATTTGCAGTATTTTAATTATTTTGTCTCTCTTACATTTTTAAAATTGATATCGGAAATTAATAACAGAGTATTTAATGTGTCAACAAAGAGCTTTTGCACAATTGTAATGAAAATAGCCAAAATAAACAATAGAACTCGGGAAAAAGTCGCGCTTATCAGAATGGTAACTGTATAAATACCTTGTGCATTATTTAATAATAATACTAATAAATATTTATTATTAAAAAATATGTTAAGTTTTTAAGAATATAATATAAAAGAAAAGGATTACAAAATGTTTAGTTAGAAATTCTAATATATTAATTAAAATGGAAAAATAATAGATTCAGTTGAGTTTTTGCGAAAAAGGATGATAAAGTTTAAATATTACCAAATAAACATAATCCCAAACCCTTTTTCTTACCGCATTTTCCGACATTTTCATTTCTGACAATTTTTTGTTGCATTTTGAGTGAAATTAAAATTGCCACACTTTGTACTCTAGTTTTTATTTTTTGATTGTATTTCCAGTTTCGAGCGGTGGCAGTTGGAAGGGTTAAGCTGCTAAAACCACGGCTGTAAAAAAGCCAAAAGGCAAATAAAAAAAAATCGAAAAAACCGAAAAAAAGGAAAACAAAAGACCAACAATGAAAAGTTTTATTTGCATTTCTTTGGCATTTCGCTGCCAAAAAGAAAGTGAAGCGAAAGAAGTCTGCAGGTATGCGATGCGGCATGTCCTGCCCCAGAATCCGATCCTGGATCCTGGCGGCCCTACTGGCCCAGGGGAGGAGAGCTGCCACGTGAAACTTGTTTCATCTTGGAAAGTACAACAGCAATGGCAAAAAAAAAAAAGAAAACCAGAAACAAAAATAAAATAAGAAAGAACAAAAAAAAAAAAGCAGCAAACTCATTTTACACAGATTCTTCGCCGTTGCCACTTTTCAACTCCCCTTAGCGCCGAGCCACTCAGCCCATTTCTCTACATATAAACAATTGAAATGAATTTGTATCCTGCACACACACACACACACACACACACGCACACAGCCGCACACGCATACAACAACAACGACAGCAACAAGGACGAAAAAGTCGAAAACTTTGCCGACCAACTTTGACTTTGGTTATTGTTACAGTTTAACTTTGTTGCCTTTGCTATTTCTCGTTTTTCTCTTATTTTGTTACTCCTTTTCTGTTGTTGTTGTTCTTTTTTTTGTGACAGGATGTGCACTTTGTGTTTACCCATTGAAATTTAAGGATATCATAAATAGATTCACGGCAAATGCCAAATAATTCAATTGTTCGAGTAACAGATAAAATACCCACGAAAAAAGGTGTATGTAGGACTTTTCGTTGATTACTTTTAATATTTATAAAAAACTAGAACTTGTGATCTTAAATATAATATTGCTATAAATACATATAATTTTATTCAATCATTTATAGTTTTATTTTTAATTGAAAACTACATTTCTAAGGACTTAAGAAAATGAACCATTTAAAATGTTTATGTTAGAATATTTTATCTAACATTTTTTTCAAGCAAAGAGCCATATATTTTATAACATATAAATTAATTATCTTATCAAGTCTTCGGTTTAAAAATGTGTTATAAATGTGACAAAATGAAGTGACCCCCTTGCAAAAAGAAGTACTTTTTCCAGCTTTCGTTTATATTTAAATATTGAGAGGTATTCTTTAGTCGGTATCCTTGGCAGAGCCTTGACTTCCACTTATTGTTATTGTCTGCTCCGCCGCTGTTGCTCTTGTTGTTTCTTATTTTTCCTGATGTCGCAGACGTCGCCGTCGCTTTTGGCGGAGTTAAGGGGGGCGCCCAAAAGCGGGGGACAGGCGTGCCAAAAGGAAACTTTTCAAATAAAATGATTTCTTATTTAGGCAGCCGATTTGAGACACGCCCCTCCGCTCCGCTCCGCAGGACTCCAGCCATTACTTGACTTTCTGGGCGGAAGCGTCGATCTGAAAATGCAAATTTTGTTGGCTAATGGAATCCGAGGCAGACTTGGGGCTTGGCTTTCCTCACGGAATATACTTATATTTCTTTATACATATACATATATTTTTATTTAAACAGAGGTGAAAGTTTGGATACTGGAGCTCAGTGATCGCTTCTGCCTTGGGCGGATGCTTTGCTGGAACTGTCCTAAGAGGATGAGGAGGTCCTGGGATTTTTTTGCTTCGAAGATTGACAGATCGAGTTACACTGATATATATGTATATACTTCGATCCGACCGGGAATCAATAGATCATTGGAGCTGTTTTTTTAAATTAATATTTAAGCTGGACAAACAAGAACTGGTGTACAAACAGAGTGATAATGTTGTTACTTTACTACCTCAACTGGAGTAAGCCCCCGGGCACTTGAGAGGAAATACCTTGTAATTTATAATATGTATTAATATCCATATAAGATTATATGGTATATTAGATCTTGCTGAAAACATGGTGTTTTATAAATAAGAGAAATGGCTTACTTGGAGGCAAGCTATCAATAAATACAAATTAATAAATAAATATAATCAATAAATACAAGAGCACTTTTTGGGAGACTTAAATTTATAGGGATACATGTACTTTAAATTTATAAAAAATATAGAGTCTGGTGAGGTTATAGTTAAAGAAAACTGAGAAATTATTCAAAGACTTCCCCTTTTTTTTTTAAATATTAATATTACTTACAGTTCTCTCTATACTGAAACCTATAAACTAATAATTTTATGTATTATTTTCCATCTTAGAGAATTAAATCAATAAAGACGAACTTGGATTCGCTTTAAGGCTGTCCCCGAAGAAATGCTTGGAAATATAAAGAAGAGCAATGAAATAAAGTCGAAGTCGGGGGCAAAAAACAATTGAGCTGAAACCTTAAGCTCCTTGCCGGGATTTGGCCAAAAAGAAAGTGGAAAGTCTTGGCACTTCTCGCCACACACACACACACCCGTGAAGTGCACCCCGCACTGCTTGGCACTCGAATCAGGATCCGTATCCGGATCCTTGATGATACACCCAACTTATAAAAATTTCTACACATGATTTTGCTTTATTGCTTTATGACTGCCAATGAGATGTGTTGGTTGTCTGTTGTTGTGCGTTCTTTTTTCGGGTGTGAAAAATGGGAAGGTGTGTCTAATATTAAAAGAAATTTGTTTCGTTTAAATTAAATATTTTTTAATTTATTTTAAAATAAAATCCACACATGCCAAAGATTTTTCTAGTTGAATACCTATTTTACATAAATATTTAGTGTTTCTTAGCTAAATTTCTAATAAAAATAATAATGTAACTAATATTAATTTAAAATATTTCCAATTTAAAGAATTTACTTGTCTATTTTCCAGATTTTCCTTCTGTTTCTTCGCCAGTGTAGACGCTTATGAATATTTCAAAGCGCTGCGAGGCTGAAACTTTGACATTCAGACTGGAAGTTGCCTTGGCTCCATGCATATATCCTTGTAGCCCTGCATCCTTGCCCTTACACATGAAGTCGAGTACAACACTTTCACTTGCTGGGCTTTTCTCTTTGTTTTTTATTTTATTCCATTTTTTTTCTTGGATGTAGTTTTATTTATGAATCTATTTACAACAGCAACAAGGACCGAGGACCAGCGTCTCCGTGGCCCGTAATAACCTTTGATGATCTGTTTGCAAGGCGCGTGCTGTGAATTGTCAATAAATAGACAATTCCGACGCTCTAAAGCCCGCTGCTCGGAATGGGTTTGCCCCACAGAAGCCCCCGACAATCCCAATTCCTCCCATGTGGCAGCCATTATGTGGCACCCATGCTGCGAGTTTTGTGTGTTTCCCCGGCGTTTCTTTCTTTTTTTTTATGTTTTGATTTCGGGTTAAACGGGGGCAATCATTTTTTAACGCAGAGTGCGGTTAGAAAGGAGCGAAAACTATGTGGACTTATACTTGACTTTAAAGATTTAATTTTGGCGCCTTAAAGTTCAAGATTGATATCAAATATGGTCTACAATGTTATCGATAATCGATATAACCTCAAGGGCATACGAGAATTCAACTTGGAGATATATATAATAATTCTAAAATTAATAATATAGCTTATTTCGATGGCAATTAATTGATTAACTATAAGTTTCCGTGTATTTGGCTCCTTAAATATAAAATAAAAAAATTCGAAACGAAAGACAATTTCAAGATCGATATATTAGGCACAAAAATAATATCGATAACCGCTATAATAGCTCACATTTTAAATATTTTTAGATACATAAGTCAACAGAAGGTTTGAAGATGATTTAATAAACGATAAATAATTTTTAATTAATTCTAGTTTGGCTCCTTAAATGAAAAATAAAAAAATTCAAAACGAATGATATATTGAGCACAAAATTAATATCGATAACCACGATCTTTATCGTTAAACATTGTTTGATATGTCAGCAGAATATCGATAAATCCTCAAGGGCATGCAACAATTTACTTTGGAAATGAGTTTCATATCGATAAATATTTACCCACTAAATAAAATCGATTTTATCGATGATAATTAATCCGATAGCTGTTCAAGGTCGTCAAGTTCTAGATAAAAAAGAGAAGGACCCTTCTATGAAAGCTCCAATAATTTGCCAGGTAGCTATGATAAGGTGGTCACGATTATTGGGTTAATGGGGCAGGCCGCCGGAAGCAGCGTTGATTTGTGGTCAGCTGTCGTTGCCGTCGGTCCCATTTTGATTAACCCGAAACGAACGCAAATCCACTCACACACTCAGCTAAACACTGGCACACCAGCGGCAGCAGCAGCGGCGCACATCGGAATGCTGATTAGGCAGTTAGTGTGCGGTGTCTGGTGCCTGCCGTCTGGGGTCCATGTCGATCCCAATTTTCATCTCCATGCCGGTCCCGTCCCATTTCCGTATCCTTTGGCAGCCAGCTAATGCGACGAACGGAGTCTAATAGGCCTGATTCGATTGCACAATCGGTTGGTCAGTCCTGAATCCTGAATCCTGAATCCTGGCCACGAAATCAACAGACTGCGAAAAGGGGTAAGCGAAAAATGTTATTATGCTAAATAATAACAACGCATCGCACTATGAAATTAAATTGTGAATCCCAGCAGCAGTGAGTGAACTTAAAATACAAGTTATTGCCACACCAGGAACCCCGTGTGTGTGTGTCTTGCCACATGACTGCCTTTGACTACGACTCCGACTTGCGGAAGTGGATAAGGATCCTGCCCTGGCTGCCTGCCTTTTGATGCCCTATAAAATGGGCCTTAGAATCCAATTTCTAAAATCTAAACTATAATGATAATGATTTAATTATTTAAATTGAGAAGTTCCAAAAAAGGGAGGGCATTCCTTATAATATTTTTAAGTTATTTCCCTTAGAAAGGCATATGTGAAAATTAATGTTTGTACATTTTCCAGAGGCTTAATTGTTCATATTTTTCCGCCCAATTAGATGGCATTAAAAATGTGGAAATCCATACAAAATATTTTCTACTACCTGTAGAGCGTTATTTATATATTTATTTTTTTCGAACTAGCCGCAGCTTGAAGTCCAATCAGTGGGCTGAATGAAAAACTTTGCCATTTTATTAGGTTTTTTTGCATTATTAAGAAGAATTTAATGTATAATTTGTTCAGCATTAGTTGACACATTTGTTTACGTTCTGAAAATATTTTAAACGTTCTCAAAATATTTAAAAATAAATACATTTTTAATAATTCGAATGCAGGCAGGCCTTTAGTGACTTTTTTATTAAAACCATCAGGGCTAAGGATTTTAAGAATTCATTCATTCAAGGAGAACATTATTTTATATGCTATTTTTTTTTATAATTTTTATTTTTGGTTAAACATATTTGAGTTTAAAAAATATTGGCAGCAATTAAGAACTAAAATAAAAGACAAGCAATATTCTTCGCATTTCGCTTAAGCGTAAACCTTTCATTCTTTTGTTAAATTGAATTCAAAACAACAGGTTGCTTTATTGCTTTATTATTATATATAAATAAAAATCGAATTAAAATTTTTCTTTACAAATTATTTGATTTTCTATAATTTACAGAGGGTTAGAGTCTGCCATATTCGATCCGATCCGATCTTGGGGACTCGCAGCTGTTTTCCCGCAGCAGTTTGCTGGCTGCCTTCATTCCGTTTTCGTTTTAGGGCCGTGGCTCTGGTGGGGTTCCCCTCTTCTCTGTCGTTTTTTGGCTGGTGGCTGCCGGTGCTGCTGCTGTTGCATTTGCCGGGTTTTGGCTCGTTTTCGTTTTCGTGGGAGTTGGAAGACAAATTGATTTCATGTCTGAAACTTCTTAAGCGCCTGCATCGGGGGAATCCTTTCCCCCTCTCCCAGTGTCTGTGCCTCTGTCTGTGTCTGTGTCTGCGGCCATCCTTTTCGTGTTTTGGGTTGTTGGGTTTTTCAAATTTGATATTGCACACATGAAGCGCAGTCCCACACTATTTTCCCCGGCTTTTTGGGGTTTTTCCTTGAACCTTTTTGTTTTTTATTTTTTTTTTTTGCGGGGTGTGTGCGGGTGTGTTTGTGTTGAATTTGTCTAGAAATTGATGCGCTCCCCGTCGAAACAATATAGCGAGACAACGGAGCAAAGGCAACATGTTGCAATGGCCGATGGTGCCGCTCCCCCCTGCACCCCGGCTCTTTATTGTAGAAAAAAACCCTATTGTAGGTTGCATGCTTTTGGCGCATATTTTGCGGCACGTCGCTGCGGCTTCGCCTCCGCTGTCATAGACATGAGCAATAGACAGATACGGACAAGCGAACACATGGGCACCCGTGCCACGCGTACACTGGCAGGAAAAATGTTTGCTTAATTTAATGAACTCGAAAAAATCAAGGGATTATTTTAGGATCTCTTAAAATAAGTATTTTATAGAAAGGAATCAGTAAATACATTTTCTCTAATAAAATATGGCCAATAAAAAATATTCCTTTGCAAAGATGTATGCTTGAAGTAAATAATTTGAAAAGCGCAGAGAAGGGCGCAAGGTAAAAATTATGAGAAGCGCAGAGAACGGCTTTGAATACAAAATATGAGAATCGCAGAGAACGGCTAAAGTAAATAATTTTAGAATCGCAGAAAAAGGCTCTAATTAAAATCAGAACTATAAGTAAAAGAAATCTAGTACCTTGTTTCCATTATAATTAAATTATTTTTAAAGCAATTATTTTATTTGAAAAGAGGTGAGTTTGATTTTTATTTGGTATCAATAAAAGGTATCTTAAAATTCCGTAAAATTATTCCTATTATTTTGTAAACTTCAAGAAAGACTGGTTGTTTCATTAGAGAATCATCTGAATAATATTTTTAATGGAAATCAATAAACTACTCCTTTTGCAGGACATATTTTCTCCAACTGTTCATATGTCTGCGTGTGTTTGGGTATAAGTATATGGCTAAATATTTGCAATTTCGTTTTCGGTATTCCCCCAAGTGTGGCCATAAATTGCCCTCCTCCCCCCTGGCTTCTGCCCGCCTTTAATACGAGGTGCTAGCTAGCTGGCCATCCTGCCAATCCTTGGAGCTACCAATCGCCTCAATTCTCTTCTTGTTTTGGCCCACCACCATGGCCATCCTTGTTATCGATTCGTTATCCTTTATTTTTTCTGTTGGCTTTCCTAATCAGTTTGGTGGCCATCGGAGGAGCTGACCCAAAGAAAGCAACCAAAGGCTTCAAGTCAAGTGGAACAAAGTGGATGGAGGTGGAGGTGGAGGTGGGAGAATCTCGGACTGGCGATGTTGGCAGCTCATTCAATCGAAATGGATTGGGTTATGATCTATGGAGAGGGAGAGATAGTTCTCCCCCTTGGGAAAGGATTCTCAATATAATTTATAAGGATGGTCGCAGAGGCATACGTTAAGTAAAGGAAAATGTGTAAAGGATTAGGAGATACTGAAATATATTTATAAAATTACATATCCCAAGTAGTTACTATTTATCATTCTTAATTTATTAATCACACAGCGTTGAGTATCAATTAATAAAGAAATAAATCATAAGTAGATTCATTTCAAAAGCACAATCTTTTGTTTCCACATAAATCACTTTTATCAATATGCAGCAACTCAACTTGAAAACTTTCTCCTTGGAAAAGTGCACAAACTCATAAACAACACCTTGGAATAAAACAATAGCAGAGCAATGATAATGTCGAAGAATGAAAACAAATTCCACACAATATTTGCAATATCAATAACTTGAACATTTTTAGTTATCAAAACAGTTTATCCATACTAAGTACGATGCTGGGGAATCCCCTTGCCCTTGCCCTCACCCACTTCGACTGCGAAACTATAAAATGCCAGAGAAAAAAATGAGAGAATTACGTATAAACTAGACAGAGAGCAAAGTGGGGAGAGTGGTAAAGTTTGCACTGCTCTTTTTGTTTTCTCTGTTCTTTTTTTTTGTTTTCCACACGCTTGCCAAGCAGTTGCAGTTGGCTTTTCCCCACTCTTTTCCCGCTTTTCCCCGCGCTGCTCAGTGCAACGGAGTATGCGTGAAAATCCTGGCAACTTGTTAGCTTATCCGGTGATTACATCGATAATGCTACGTGGTGTTTTAGCTTCCCGGCTACGTGCTGTTTATGCCCGGAGCCCCGGCAGTTCGGGAGTTCGGGAGTCAAGCGGTTCGAAATTCGAGGATTCGAGAGCGGGTTAACCCCGTCCACGTTCACGTCCACGTTCACGTTCACGTCCTCGTCCTGCGGAATGATACTGTTGCCATATCTGTTCGACTGTCTCAATGTGTCTGTGTGTTGCTTTTGGCAAGGACTAAGCACTAAGGACTACGGACTAAGAACTGCAAAACGCCACTCAACTATCTCGCTTTGTTGTACTCTCCACAAGTTGAGGTGGTTGCAAATTTTAAGTCATTATGTTTCAATGTCAGCAGGTCCTTCGAATGTGCTGAGAAATATTTTAAAATATTATAGAAGAAAGAAAGGATTAGGTAGTAAGTATGAGACTTTCCCTTCTACTTTTCAAAAAGATTAGTTTGTAGTTTTTAGTTTATTTTATATTTATTTTAAGTCCATTTATATAACATTTGCGTTTTAAAAGGATTTTTCTTACATTTCTTTATCTTTCCCTTTTTTCAACTTATTTAAAAAAACAACGGGCACACTAAGCCAAGCGACGCCGATGTTAGGTGTGCCCGATGTTGCTTCTACAGAAAATACCTTAAAACTATACAGAAACTATATATACTAAATTAATACTTAATACTGGATAATAATCATATACTGAGCTTAATGACAGCATACACATTACTATTTATTCAATTAATACATACTAAATAAATATTTAAATCTTCTTTTCTATTTCTGTAGATTTTATCATTAATTTTTTTTAAATTTAAAGGGTATCCCTCAGTTGAAGTTCCTCGTCGGTCCAGTAACTCTTGCAATTTTTGGCATACAAATGCGAAAACTGCAGTTCGCAGTCGCAATTGGGAGGGTGGGGCATGTCTGGGTATAGATACCCTATAATCTTCCCCTCTCCAGTGGCACATTGTACATTTTATTGCCTTCCGCCCGACAGTCTTCAGACTTCAGTGGAGTCGAGTTGAGTCGAAAGTCGTAAGCAGAGACATTTGTATGGGCAAACATGTAGCTGGAAAAATCCCCGAAGAACTCACGCCTCAGCGAGCCATTTCACTTGCTGTTATTCACGCGCTCAATCAATTTTTCAAGTTTTTACAGCCATCCAGGAAACGAAGAAGCTGCCAGTTTGCGGTATATATTTTTTCTATATCCTTCCCCTTGTATATGTTTTTTTTCTAGTTCAGTTTCTTCTGGGTCCCGAGTCCTGGCACTAATGATATTTCATTGGCTCTGATTTATGGCCTTTCCTTGCTGGTGTTTTGCATTGATAGCAGCGCTGGTTCGCTTGTAGTGTCTGCCCTAGGTAATGAGTCAACAGGTGGCAACAGGTAGATAAGGCGGCAGATTAACGTGAATTTACACACAATGCTCTGTAAAAGTTCTGAAAATGCTAATTCTGTGTTTAGCCTGAAAGTATGCAGGGATTTCTAGCATGGTAGAATTTTATTTGTATTTTTAAATATTGAAAAATATATATTAACAGTTTTAATAAAGCTATAAGAATAGTTATGGTATTTTTAGGTGATTGAACAATTGTTTTCTTTATTTACAAATATTTATTTGGCTTTTTCCAAAGAAATATAACAAGACAATATGAGGAATAAAGGTTAGTATAAAAGTTCAAAACATTTAATTACTAATTTTAATAAAATACCAATAAAACTTAAGTAATATCTAATAAACTCTAAATTATAATGGAAATACAAAACATTTAATTTTTGAGAGATAAATGTAAGTAAAGGATAACACTTAATAGGACTAAGCTCTATTTTTATGGAAAAATATATATTGGTAATTTTTGAAAGCATTAAAAATACCAACAAGAGAGCATGAGAAATATAAACCATAATCGCTTTTGTTTTGTTAATTTTTGGGAAACAGTTTACATTTTTTAAGAACTGACTATAAAACGCAACTAAAAGCAATTGCTGGAAATAAAAAGAAAAGGTTATGCGCGCACCGCCACTTGAAATTAATGTGTAAATTAAATTTTCAAACTTGGCGCGTTAAAGAGAGCGGCGAAGACAATTTGATGAAGTTTTATATTATGTCTTTCTCAAGTACCTATCTTATATATATATATATCTGAAGGCTATGTCTGACGCCCACATTGCGTGCTTGTGGATGCTTAATGTGGCCAGGAGATGGGGGCCCTGGGGGATGAAGATGTCTCATCCTATGCCTCCTGCTCTCCATGCTGCTGTTGGTTCCCATTCCGAAGGCCGTTATGTTAACGCAATTATTACGCATTTCTTATGATGTAATCAGACGCAGCCTGGTTTCCAAATGAAAATATGCCATCCTTATCCCCATTTCCGTATCCGCATCCGCATCCGCATTCGTACTCGGTTTTTCCCCCACTCTGGGCTTGGAGTTTTCCCTGCGCTTTTTGTGCTGCAAAAACTTTTGCCAGGTGAGAGGAGCAGCCCTCGGAAAATGAAGCAAAATAAAACTAAATTATGGCAATTGAAAATGAAAAGCGAAAATTAAGCGCATAATGAGTGGCAAGCAGGGGGGCGGGGCGGTCGGGCGAGGTTTTCCCAGGGTTTTCCGCTGCCAAAGATTAAAGCAACAAGCGATGGGGACGACGACAATACAGGATAATACAATAAAAGGCCGACAAACAACGCAACTGCCAAATTATGAGGCCAAAGTTGGCGTGAAGCAATCTCGAGGGGCAGACAAAGCGATCCCGGGGAAAATGGGAAAATTGGCGGCGGAAAAGCGCATTATACGAACGCCCTAATGCACTGTGGGCTCCACAATGAACTCTCTCTCTCTCTCTCTACCTCTCTGGGAAATTGTTTTCGCAGCCACTTGGCTTGATTCTCGGCTGGTTTTTCGGCGACTGAGTTTTCCGCCGGATTTGGCGGTGGCTCAGCCTCACGTGCCGTAAATCAGACAAGAGAAATCAACTTGAGTAGAGCAGGGAAATCTGGCAAGGAGTCTTCGACAAACTGCGGATAAAAGTGTCAATAAAAATATTGTTTTTTCTTTTAAAAATATATTGAGAATTAGGAAAAAGGAAAATTAAGTATAAGATAATTTTTAAACGAGGTATTTGTAAATAAACCAGAGAATTTTAATCCAATTTCCGACACTTCTGTCGCCTGCCGAAGGACTAATGCATTGCCTGTGTGTATCGGATGTCCTTTTGCCGGATTCCTCGCCCACATGCTGCACATGCAGCAGCAGCAGCAGCAGCGAAAGGCAAACAAACGGCTCTGTCACTCAAATCTGACACAAGACAAATCGCATTGAGGGGACTCCCGAATTGATCGCCTGACTTTTCCGCTTTTCCCCGCCCCAAAGTTTTCGCTACACTCGAGCAATCAATTCACAATTACGAAACTGCCGCTCCAATCGCATTTTCACACAGAGGGAAAAAATCAGGGAATATAAGTTACTAAGAAAATAAAAATTAAAATTAATAGAAAGTGCAATAAATACAGTTTGGCGAATGTGTTAAAAATAATTTGATGGAAATTGGATGATAAACAAGATAGTTAATTAATTAAGTAATAAAGTTGGTGTGCATACCGAGCCAAGTCTAACTCCTATTTAATTTAAACCATAAAGCTTTGCTTACCGGGTATATCATAGTCGGACATCTTCGACTTTTGCTTTCTTTTCTACATTATTTTTTTTCTAGATCTTATTCCTATAAAAGTTCTTTCTCTCCGTGCCTGCTCTGAAATCGCTCGAATGCAAAGTTCAATTCAATCTTTCAGTTGTCACTGGCAAAAACAATATGCGAGGCCGGGGAAAGGGGCCAGGAAGGTAGGGAATGGAGTGCATCCTGCCTGCTCCGTCCGCTTGTTGTCTGCATCTTAGAATTCAAATCCAAGTGTACCAATATATGTGCATATATGTGGGCACAACACATGTGTAATGGCATTTGCAATGCGAAATCTAATGAAACGTGTTTAAAACAATTTGTTCCCAATATTGAATTATCCGCATGAGTGCATTTTGACTTCATTCAAGGTGTTTGTGTTCTTTTTTCATTTGGGGTTTTGTCAGGGAGAATGTACAGCCATGTTCGCATTAAATTAAGATGCAGGATCAATGCTCATTTGACTAGCAATCAATCCCGATTCCTCGGAGCTGGGTGGGCACTCAGCCAGGATGAACTCACTCACTCAGTTACTCGCTCGCTCGCTGGCATTTCATTGCACTTCAATTGGAATTTGGCGAGGAATAAACACACAGACTAACTCAGAGGGCTTGGATTGATCTTATGGGACAGGGACTTTAAGAACTAATAATAGTAACATTTATAAAAAAGAAAGCTTAAGAAGTTAAAGATGTTAAAAAATTATTTATATTTATAAAGCTCTTGGGATCAAGGCTAGCAGTTTTTTTGAGATTTTCTTTTAATTAAATTACTACTACGATTAAGAATATTATTTCCATTTGTGGTTAATGAATTTAAATAAAATTTCTGTTGGCCTTCTCTAAATCCGAGCCACATTGCGTATACGCCATTATAAAAATATATTTATAAAGCTCTTAAGAGCAGCGTTAACTGTTTTTTTTTTTACCTTTTTATATATATTATTTAATAATACATTCACTCAAAGAAATCCCTATGTTCTTGTTATTAATTAATTTAAAAGGAATTCCTATTGACTTTCCCTAAACTCCAGCCACATTGCGTATACGTCACATTGTCTATGATTAATAAACGAATATGGACAAACGAAGCCGAGAGCGAGGCCGCGCATTGGTCAAGTAAATTTTGCAACTGATTTAATCTATTTTTAATATGTGCTGAGGTTTTCTTCCCGTGGGACGTGGAAATGAAAATGTTGGTTGGCCGGAAAATGGACACTGCTCCTCTTGCTGCTGCTGGTGCCTGCACTCATAATAAAATTGAAACAGCAGGCGGCCGAAAGGATGCAGGACCAAATGGCCACAAAAATAACAGCAACAGCAACAGGAGCAACGACAACAACACAAGTAAGTACAACAAAACATTGTGTAAACACATGTAAGACTTGCTCGATTGTTGCTGGACTCGATATTCATGCCGCTTACAAGGGGTATTATGGTTATTGTGGCTTTATCTGATATAAAAAATAATGTATTAGTAATATTAATTAAATAATTAAGCACATGGGCAACAAACATTGGTATTATTTTCTTTTTTAAGTTGAATGTAAAAATAT
Source organism: Drosophila asahinai (assembly GCA_008042795.1). Lineage (NCBI taxonomy): Eukaryota > Metazoa > Arthropoda > Insecta > Diptera > Drosophilidae > Drosophila > Drosophila asahinai. The sequence goes on from VNJZ01006140.1 coordinate 27,782, forward strand.
CATTAAGAAGGGTGATTAAAAGTTTTTAAAACGATATGCAAGTATTAAAGCTTTTGTATAAATATTTTCAGGGATAGGATATTTTAATCTTTACTAATTAAAGCATAAGATACTTTAAAGTTATTTATACAAATTATTAAAAGGGAATTCTACCAAGAAATTATTCATATTTATTAAGAGAAAATTATTTAATGGGAATTATACCACAATGGTGTGATATTAAGGATATATGATCAACATATTCTCCTATAAGTCATAAGATACTTTAAAGTTATTTATTCAAATTAGTAAAAGGGAATTATACCAAGAAATTATTCATATTTATTAATAGAAAATTATTTAAAGGGAATTGTACCACAATAGTGTGATATTAAGGATATATACTCAACATATTCTCCTATAAATTATAGTTAACAACTTATATATTTAAGATTGTTAATAAATTTTGAATATTATTTATAATTATAATTAAAGAAACCCCTAAGAGTTATTGCCACACAAAGGGTAATAAAGACTTCGCTTCTCTCGTACAACCTACAATTTTTTCATGCTTTTTCTTTCCGTTTTTTGTTGTTGTGTTGTTTCTTGTGTTATTTTTGCCACCATTGTTGTTATTATTGTTGCTTTCATTTGTGTGTTGCTGTTGTCTGTCTGGTAAACCAAAATTGTTGCTCGTTTTCCGCATGAATCACTTGCATCATCATCGTCATCGCCATCGCCTCGCCATCGCCCATCGCCAACGTCGTCATCATGGCCGGTTTCGTTGGCAAATGTAGCTACATGTGTATATATAAATAAATATATATAAATATATGTATGTACACCACAACATTGCAAATATCTGTGTGTGTGTGTGCTACACCCCTCAGTACGTGTGTACGTGTGTACGTGTGTGTGTGTGACTGCACACGGGGCAAAGCGTTTGGCTCTGCACTTTGTAAGTAGCTTTTAATATATTTTGCCACAAGCCAGGGGGGAAAAAAATCGGGAAAATAAAAACACACACACACACACACACTCCCGAATAAAAATAAAAATAAATTCTCTTCGTGTGTGTGTGTGGCAGAAATTGGATTAAAATTAAAATAAAACCAAGAAGGAAGGGTATAAAAATAAATAAATAAATAAAAAAAGGCACTGTTCTTCCCAAAGAGCACAAAATTAAATGAAATAAAATGTACAACATATATAAAGCAAAAAGGCCACAAGGAGGCGAAAAAAGGGGTTCCTCCCGCACCCCAAAAAAAAAATATATATATATATAAAAGCGAGGGCCGAGGATGGGGCTGAACAATATGTGTGGCAAGTGCCAAGGAGGTCGGAGTCCTGGATTAGCAAAAACTTGGTCACGAATGGAATTTCCTTTGCCAAATTTTTTGATAGCTCTGGGTTGTCTTTGGCTCCTCCTCCTCCTTCTCCTCATCGCTAGATGCTCAGCTATTTGATGCAATTTGTAAAATCCACATATTGCACTTGAACGCGGTTAAAAAAAAGAACCAAAAATAAAAGGTCTTCGGAAGGAACTTGATTTTTTAAAGGGCAAAGTTTTCTTGATGCACTTTTGTGGAATTTATTATAGTTACCTGAGGTATTTACTAGGGCTTAGGCATCTAATTATTTATTGTAGTATTAATTTACATTCTTTTATTTAATTATTTATCTCGGAAAAAAGATTACATTTAATACAAATAATATTGAGCTGCCACACCTGATATATTGTATAATCTATTTATGCAAAAATGTACTAATTAATATTTTTAGACACCCTATGACTAATCTGATGAATTATTTGATTAAATAAAAATCCCAGTAATAAAACAAGTTCCCCAAATGACTTTTAATGATTATCGAAAGCTCCTTTCATATTTAAGGACACTTGAAAGCATGATTTAGTCCTGACAAAGAGGAAACGGAGGAAGCCAGGAAAGAGGAAAGGATCTGGGGTAAATCAAGGTCTCGACCTGACCAATTACGTGCTGGACATGCAACTTTGACCGGGGCCCCGCTTTTAGACACTTTCCTCTGACCCGGCCCTCTCACACCCCCCTGCTTTCCCCATGAGTTTGACACTTTCGATTGCTTTTCATTTCGTTTCTCACAGTGATAGGAGCGGGGTCAGGGGATGGGCGGTATAGAGGGGGAAGAGCGGTTGGGGAGGGGAATTTTCCTGCTTAGCCTAGCACTTTCCACTTGCGCCACACGAGCATTTTGGACTTTCGCTGACATCGGCAGCTTCGCCAGCTACGCTTCGAAATTGTTGTGTATTGGTCAATGTTACATATGCCATATTAACCACCGATGACCCCTGACCCCCAGTACCCCTACCCCTACCCCTCGAAACCCTCAATCATGTCAATTACTCGCCAATTGTTGTTGTCTCCTCGGGAACAGTGGAAAATGTGTGTTATACTATATGTGTGACGTCTGCGAGGTTTCGCCTGATGGGCATAAATTTTGATTTATGAGCAGCCGCAGATACTACATAAATACATAAATACCCATATTATATGGATATATATGAATTGGGCACAGAAAAAAATTAAGTTATCAAATTTATTTAAATAATACAAATTATAAATTGCTTTAAGCATGTTCCTATAAGATCTAAGCTCTTATGTAAATATTATCACTTAATACAATTATTTTAGTAAGGTCAATAATTATATAAATAAACAAAAATACATACAAATTACAATAAGGTTTTTTGCTTAATTTAAAAATATATAATAATAATAAAAAAACAATTTATAAACATAAACATGATTATAGGCCGACATGAACTCTGTTTTTTAGCCTATTTAGGCTTGTAAATATTATTTTAATAAATATTTCCCGGTCTTGTGACTTTTATTTAGAAACAAAAACTTCCGCTTGGATTTCTCTTATTAAATCAATATTTTAAAATTTATTAAATACAAAATATTACATTAATTTTTAATATTTAAATAAATAAATCAATAAATTAAGACAATCAACGCTACACCTTAAAATATAAATATTATTACGTAATAAAAATATTTTAATATGGTCAATAATTATATAAACAAACAAAAATACATACAAATTAAAATAAGGTTATTTTGCTTAATTTAAAAATATATAACAACAATAAAAAACATTTTATAAACATAAACATGATTATAGGCCGACATGAACTCTGTTTTTTTGCCTAATTAGGCTTGTAAATATTATTTTAATAAATATTACTGGTCTTGTGATATCTATTTATAAACAAAAACTTCCGCTTGGATTTCTTTAATTAAATCAATATTTAATAATTTTTTAAATACCTAATTAATGTAATATGTTTTAAAAATAAATCAATCAAATCAGACAATCAACGCTACACCTTAAAACATTAATTATAGCTTATAAAAAGCAACTAAAATTAGGCTGTATAAAAAGTTCCATTTACAGATTACTTTTCTAGGTATCATTAAGTATTAATTTTCTCCCAGTGTACCATAAATCGGCGCAGGTATGCGTGTGTGCGGGCGCGCTTCATTAATTTGTCATATGTAGCGATGCATGAAGTGAGGAGATATCCCTGCAAAGGACTCGTCGCAATTTTCGCACAGTTTAAGTTTTCAATTAATGCGTAAATTATGAATATATATGCCTGCCTACCTACCACATTTTTTTTTAATGTTTTTACCATTTTAAATGCGCCTGCAATGAGATTTAAATAACAAAAACCGCTGATTGGTTTGGTCATCATCGTCGACGGGGCTCTTAATTTTTCATGATTTTTTTTTTTCCTGGTTTGTTTCGGGGAAAAATCAGAAACGGTTCGCCTGATTTATGAGCCTCTGCCTCTGTGCACCCCCGCCGAATTTCGTCGCGGACTTTGCACCTGATTTCCCCCTCGATAGCCAGTTTATTCTTTATTTATCGCTCGCCTCCTTTGGCTGCATTAACCTTGGGCTGATCCGATTCGATTCCATCGACGGGGATTCACATTCACAGCCAGAGAGAGAGAGAGAGAGACACCCTCGAGGCCAACAATTGAAATTATGGATTTTATGTGTCATAAGCTTTTATTGATGCAACAATCAAATATTTATGATGACAATTCCCGCTGACAATGATGGCAATAAAAATGCTTTACCCACCCGCGCTCCACCGAAATGTGTGTATTTTTGTCGCTTTTTATTTTTCCCTCTTGCTTTCTTTTTTGTTTTCTGTTTTTTTTTTTTGGCTGTGAGGTGAGAGGTGAGAGGCGAACACAGACAATGCCAATTGAAATTCAATTCCGATTGATGAGCGCCGCACTGCCTGAAAAGGATCCGCTTTGAGTTTGCTTAAAAAGGACTTTATTTCAAAATGGTTTCTTTCTGTTTTTGGGGTTCTTTGATGGTGGATATTAAAGGTTAAGCAGGTAAGTGTCTTTTTAATAATTTTTACCGATTTTTTAGGGTACCTTCTATATATATATAATATTTTAAATAAGTTATAGCCAATATAAGTCCAATACCTTGAATGATTCCCTTAAAAAATAGTTATATTTCAATATAAATAAATTAACAATTAAAGGTTATGCATATTAACGAGTTTTTAGGGTACTTTATTTACATTGAAGAACTACTTATACTTGTATAATTTTATTTTAAATAAGATATAGCCAATATATTTCCATTTAAATAAATTAACAAAATTTCCAATGATATATAGAGTTCCCCCGCGAAGAAAAATGCCATTAATTAGCATTGCCTTCGGAGAGGTCCTGCGAGTAACTTTAAATATTCCGCCGGCATTTAGAGGGCCACGCCCACCGGCACCGGCGCCTCCGATTCCGATTCCGCCTTCGCTTTTGCGGCCGTGATTGCATGCCAGTCGTAGTCGGTGGAAATGGAAAATGGGAGATGGGAGATGGGAAATGGAAATCGGACTGCGAATGGGTGAGAGAGCTTGGGTTATGTGGCAGTGGAAAATGCCCAACGTGTTGCCCGTGGAGACCTCGTGCTCTCGGCCAACAAAGGACCTCACCTAGCGCTCACCTGCCAGGCTGGCAGGCTGGCAGGCTGGGGGCGTGGCAGGAAGATGAGGCGAATAGACGGCGGGGAAAACCTAAAATTTTCAAGCAGCCCCACATTAATGTGGAGCACATTAGTGCACGTAAGTGTATTAAGGATAATGGATGCACTCATAGATATATTTTGCCAGGAGCTGCAGCCAGAGCCAGAGCCGGAGCCGGGCTGCGGTGTCCTGATGAATACCATGAGGTCCTTGAATAGCAGCATTAGCAGGATACGGTTCGGTTTCGGATAGGGATTCGTGTTCCGTTCGGATCAGGATTCAGGGACTCAGAACTCAGACTGGGTTAAAGGTGCACTTGTGTGCGGGGATAAATTACATTTACCAGGGGCTCCTGGCTCTTAAAATATTTTTAACATGTTGCCTGAGGATCCAAGTCCTGGAATTGAAATACAAATAAATATAAGGACATGAAAGGTAGTTAAAAAAATTATATATATGGAATCTAACCTTGCATACCTTACTTTCCTTTACTTCATATTTTTTTTCACTTTACTTTGAAGCCTTACTCCTATTTTAATATATTGCATTGAGCCGGCAAAGGCTTAAATTATTAATAAACCATTTAATTGATTATAAGAGGCTAATTCCTGACCCGGCACAAAGCGTGTTTGCCTTTGTTTATTTGTTAATTTCTGGACTGTTGCGAATGGCAAACAAACTAAATGCTTAAACGATTTAAAACCGACGACGACGACCTAGGCGAATCTGTGGGTAGATTTCAATTGGAAAAAGGCAGCAAAAACGCTGGCAAAAAGCAGGAAAAAGGCACTGCAAAAAGCGGCAAGTAAATAAGCATATATTCGAGCGAGTGAGCGCAAACAGCACCAAAAAAAAGCGCCAAATGAAAATGAAAGAGCGAAGGAACGAAGGAAGCAGCAGTGGCAAGGACGGGTCAAATTTTATGCAGGCGCAAATATTTTAAATGTTAAACAATAAAACATGCGCACAGTAAATAAATGCCCATGTGTGTGTGTGTGTGTGTGTGTGCTGCCGACAAACACAAACAAACACACGGCCAAGCCAAACAGCGGAGCCTAAAAGTATGCAATGTCCGAGGGGAAGACCGCCCTCGGCCCGCTCGGCCACATTCAAACAAAAACCGCTTAAAACACTTTACTATCGCATTTTGGAATTGTTCAAATATTTTCGCCGCTTGTTGCTATTGTACTTTTTGCTGCATTTTTTCCTAGCCCTTTTTGCTCTGTCTCTGTCCGTCCTCCTCACAAATACAAACAATTAAAATCCTCAAATATTTGCGCCAAAAAGAAGAAAAAAAAACAGAAAGAACACAACAAATGTGAACTCGCGCTGTGCAAAGAAAGAAAAGTACAAAAAGCAGAAAGGGAGGCCAACTTTGGAAAGACGAATGTTGTATACCCTTTAGGCCTTAGCAATTTGTAATTTTCCTATGAAACCTATAAGATATAGTTGACCGAAATCAAAATTATAAAATTTAAAATCTATCTAAAATTATATACGAATATGTTTAAAAATAATGAAGATATGCCGACTTTTTTATTAATTTTGTCGCCCGATTTTTATACATTAATTTTGTAATTATAAAAAATAATTATATGTATCTTTGAATAAATAAAAATATATTGAAAAATAAAGAAGATATTATTTGCTATCTATTTATTTTCCCGTTTATCCTATGTAAGCTATATGATAAATTAAAACCATAATTCTCTAATCGTAAAAAAATACCATATCTTAGAGTGGATACAAATATATTGCAAAATCACAAAGTTATATATTTTTTTTTATTAATTCTTCAATTTTTCCTATGACAGCTATATGATAAAGTTTTTTGATCCGGCCACTTTCGATTTCTATAACTGGAAGGCAAGTTAAAATAGTTAAAATGGAAGACTAGTTAAAATAGAAATAATATAGAATAAATGGAAAGACACGGCTACATCCTTACAAACTTTTGACCAAAATTATAATACTCCCTGCAAGGATATAAAAAGAACAAGAATATATAGTATGTGTGTTGATGGGGCGGCAAGGGGTACGGAAAAAAAACGCCTGCAAAAGCGGGCAAGTTGGTCAGCAGTTTTTACAAATGTATAAATATAAATTCGATGTAGCTTTCGTTTTTTAACTTTTTGTTAACCAAAAGAAGGCTGCTCGAATTTTGTCTGTCTGCTGCTGTTAACATTTTCTTTTATCTAAGTTCAAGTTCTTTGTTAGCTGAAGAAAGATCAGCCGAGTCTAAATTCAGGGGCGTTGCAAATGATTACGTATACGTGATATTGGCCATTAAATTACGTATACGTAAGGTAAGCGAAGGGTAAGTCTTGTTAGTTCTATGTTTTTCCCTTAATTTATTTGAATATAATTTTCTTGAATATATTTCTATATTATTTTTTTATAACAATAAAACAAAGAAGAAGCGTACGTAGAATAGGGCCAACAACCTTTTTTAAATTCAATATATCTATTTATTTACAGTTCTTTATTGTACATTTAAAATGTTTATTATTTTATAAGCTTCAGGCATCAATTATAGCTTTATATTTTGCTGGTGCTCCTGGAATCCTCTTAATCTCTTAAATCCCTTGGCTTTTTGCTAAGCTCAAAGCTGGTACTTATGGCTTTGACTCAAATTGATTTAAAAGCCAAGAACTTATGTTTGGTTAATAAAAAGAAGCTCGGTCCGTCCTCGCTTGGCCAAATTGTTTGCAGATGCAAAAACACAATTGCTTCGAGGGCCTTGCGGCATTTTGGTATTCATATTTTGAGCCTCGGCTCGGCTGGCTGCACTCCTGATTCGTTATTTATTTGCTGGCACAATTAGAGTGGCTTCAATGTAAATAATTTGGGCTAATCGATTTCTCTAGGCTCGCCAGGGTTCAGGAATCAGGATGCAGGATGCAGGATGCAGGATGCAGGTGGCAATGGCAACTTCAACTTGAAACGAAACGAGTCGAGTTGCAAACTGTGCATTTCCTGGATCCATCAACGGCACACAAAGGCTGCCTCCACCACATACTATATATATGGAAATGTGCTCTATATATATAATATGTATATGTATTTAAATAAGAATGTGGGCTATGGTTGGAGGAGCCTTGCATTTGACGTCGTCACGTGGCTGCTGGATTCACGGTTGTCCTACTTGCTTTCCCTCCTCGATTTTAGCCCAGTTTTTCCCGCAGGAAAAGGGAGACGACATCAAATCATTAGCAGTGCATAAAGCGTGAAACCAGACACAGACATGCAGATGAATTTAAACTATTAGCAGTGGCAGGAGCAAAGAATAGAGGCAACAATGTTGGACTCTCCGCATCCGCATCCTCATCCGCGCGGCACTGCAAGGTGCATCCATCGTTAGGCAGCTGGTTTCGGATTCGGTTGGATTTCTCCATTCAGCAGAGTCTTCCACAGCGAGAAATTGGGTTTAATACATAGAAATTATATTTCAAATATATATTTTATGTAGTCTCTGAGTAAAGCCTTATGCCAAAGTTGAAATAATTAAAAATATGTGGAATTCAGGTCCATTTAAGGTATTAAATGTACTTTAAATAATGTTAATTATTTATTTGGCTTTCTTAAGAGTTTCTTTCGAGACTTAAGACATATTTTGTAAAGTGTTCACACGATTTCTTTTAATATTCCCATTTTAATTGTGTTGCAAATATGGATTACTTGATTTTTTATTTATTTAATATTTAAAATAAACCCAAACCAACATTGATTTATTTTATAGAATTTCCCTGAGTGCATTACCCATCTCTCTGCCCATTCCCTTGGCAATGCTCATCGTCGTCGTCCCCATTATGGTCCTGGTTCTGGTTGACATAAGCCTGCACATTGTTATAAACGCAATCTTTGCTGCCTCCTCCCTTGGCCTTTGGTTCTCCGTGTGTCGTGTGAATATAAAAGATGCAAATGTAAAGATATTTTTTCCATTTTCCATTTTGCATTTTGCATTTTCATTTTTAGGCTTGCAGGATTCAGGACTCCGCTCTCTCTCTCTCTCTGAGTTGCGGTGAGTGCATCGTTCTGGGGCAAAAATTGTCGCACAGTTCCATCCATTGTCTGTACCTCTGCCTCTGTGTCTGTGCCTGTGTCTGTGTTTGTGCCTCTGTCCAATATAAATAACTCGGCACGGCTTGTGTGCATATTTTGCAGCTACACAACTTAAAATAAATACAAAATGTTAGTTAGTTGTTAGTGTTTGGCTGCCACCATCATTTGACCAACGGAAACACACACAGCCGAACACAGAGACAGCTAGACACACATTTTGGAAAATATTTGCACAGTTTGTGTTTGCATTTCGTTGGGCATTTTGTATTTATTCTTTGCGAAACAAATCGAGCTCAAATGCCCATATATATAGTCATAGAGTCGTACATATTGTGATCTCCTCACTTATTCACCTTGCTTCCATTTAGTATTCAGCATTTTGTGGCTTCTGTTTTTACACAATCAATTCAATTGTTGCCCCCAAAAATGGGGCCACAAAATAGTTAATCACTCGGAAGTAGGCTGGGAGTTGGTTTAGGGGAAGTATTGTTATTTAATTATATTTAAGAAAATTGTTAAGGTAATAAAATGTAATAAAAATAATAAAAGAAAAAGAGAAAGAGCATATTGAAGTTTTTTCAGAAGAAAGTCACCTATAACTCATCAGTATCGGAAACTGATTTACTTCCTTATTAAAAATAATATTAAACAAGTTTAGTTACTTTAAATAAATGAAATCTATTTAAAATATTAAATAAATACCATAAAATATATAAATAAATAAATCAAGCTAAGGTCAGCAAATATGTTTAACTTTTAAATAACAAAGTGCTGCCTTACAAGATATAGAAGTGCTCTTAAATATTAATGCTTTTGTAAGCTCTTCAAGCTCTTTAGAAACAAGAGTAAATTTAAGGATATATCTAAAATAAAATAATATAAAGAATTATAAATCAAATATAAATCAGTAAATGCTAAAATTAATTATAAATCGACTAAAATTTATGCTTGGTCCACCCCTAACAAAAAGACACCTGGCGGAAAATACCAAACAACTTACCCCAGAAATCTCTTCATAAAATACTGCATATCTTCAGGCTGAAATTTAAATAAAATATAGCCAGGCTTAGGGCACTACTTACCAGAATTTCCCATTATTTTCTTGAAATGAATATTGATAGTAAGCATGCTACGTTTTCATATGCATTTTATTTATTTTCAATTTTTTTGGTTTTCTCATTTTTTTTTAAGGGGTTTTTGTCACGTTTGCGCGCGTTTTTTTTTTGTTGTTTCATTTTGAATATTCAGTTGTATAATAATCAGATTTTACAGTACAAACTATGTTTTGTTCGCTCATTTCTTATGTACATAAACACAGATCCAACTAAATGCGTGAAAACGCAGCAAATGGGGTGTTTTTTTTATGGTTTTTAGGGGTTTACATCTTGAAATTGTTTTGGATATTCTCATTGGGGGTGTGGTATTATGCATATGTAGTTGACAAATATTTGTATCGTTTTTTTTTGTTTATTTCGTTTATCTTTGTATGGCTGTAGCGTAGACATTTAATGCTTTTACGATTTGAATGGGAGAGTTTCTGTACTTAGAGTTTCTTAGTATTTTCACTATAGTTTAGTCGGTTTATTTTCTGTAGCCTGTAGCCTGTCTTTTGAACAACTCTTGGATTTCCATTTATACATATACATATATCGATATACATATATATGTTTCTGTCTCTTACACGTGTAGATTAAACGTAACTTTGATTTGCTAGGCGATATCACCCACCATCACCACGAAAAAAAAATGTATTCCCTATAGATAATTATCTTTATCTTTTCTCCTTCCTTCCTTATCTTCAATTTATATTTAAATCGTACTTTCCTCGCCCATTTATCCTCTTTCTCCTTGCTCGGTACGTATATGAGTCAGAGTACATCTGAGTAGTCAGCTTTTGAGGAATTATTTCCATTTATTTTTACTTATTTTCGGTTGCTTTCGGTTGATGGGGGAGCGGAGCTTGGATATGTGGATTATACATATATATATATGTATGTATAGGGGGTATTACTGATATGAACACACACATACAGACCCTTTTCCGGGTTTTAACTCTGTTTATTTTCGCCTTTTAATGCTTTGTTTTTTTGGCACACTTATTTCTGCTATCTGCGATTTACATTTATATATTTTTATTTAAATGTGGAATTGAGCTGAACATGCACACCTATCTCTGAAGTAACACACCTATCAGACAGGACAATCGGTGATTTTTGACAGAGTGTGTGTGTGTGCGTGAGGGGGTAGAGGGTGTCCTTGAATCAGTTAGTTAATCTATGAAAAAAAGTTTAAAATGCGTTAAGTTTGCTTGAACAAATAACTGATGTATGGTCAAGATTTATTTCTTAAAGGAAATTCTAATCTGGTGAATTTTTTGATAACAAATTTTCCACGGTTTGAAATCTCATGAAAAGGTGTCCAAAAGTATGCTACAAAACATTTATAAGACTGTATTGCATACTTTTAGACGCATTTTTAGGAGATTTAAGAGCTCTACTGAATTAAAGGTAGGTAATAAATTATAATGTCTAAGAAAATAAATTAAATTTAATAATTACAGTCTGCTGAGCACTTTAATCTTTAATAATAACAAGTAAAAAATTAAAGTTAATAAATTTTCTTTCAAGAATCTACCCCATTTCTTACACACACACACACACTCTCTCTCTCATTAGCGGAAGAATCTCTCCGTGGATTCCCGAGTTGGCTTAAATCTAGGTTCCGCGCTTAGTCTTTTGAGCCATGGAGCAAAGGAGACAACAAAGGGGTCCAAAAATAGAACCATTTACCATTTAATTAACAACGAAACTATCTCCCAGATCACCAAGGGTGTAAATATTTACAGTTTACGGTTAGCAAAGATCGTCTAAACATTTTCTTAATCTCTTTCATCTCTTTAATATATTTGTATCTTTATTTTAGCCACAAATTCCTTTCTCTTTGAGCAGGCCTTACATATTATATACAGAACTCTTGATTAAACACCTAAATGTATAGTTTAATATATTGTATTTCTTCTAGAAAACAAACCCAACAGAAATCGGAAATCAGAAATCATAAATCAGAAATCAATGAACAAATCATCTTAGCCGTAGGACAATTAGAAATATATATAGATGTGTGTATCGATCAATATCAGTATCATTATAATTATCGTATTGTTTTTAGTACGCATATATGCATATGCTTGTACATATATAAGAGTGTATATATATCCTTCTGTAGTCATACTTTGTTTACTTTCAGAGTAGCTAAAGCCATTCAAAGAACCGAACACCATTTAATCTCAATATTGTTTGCAGTTTGCAGTTGTTGGGCTAAGGGGGTTTTCTTTATCTCTTATTCTGTTTTTCATTTTCATTTTCATTTTCATTTTCCACTAACGAGGTAACATTTAAACGCATTTTCTTTTCCACTTAACTACGACACTTTAGTTTCTCCGCTTCCTTTTGATTTAATATGCATTCAATTAGCCCAGAGTCGTCGCCCCTCTTGGCCTTCCTTATCCTTTGGCAATTAGCCCCGGTAAAAGATGATTAGCTGATGGGGTCGAAGGAAATCATCCCCATTGATTAATGCTCTCTCTCAAACACACAACAAAGGATGAACGGATGAATGGGGGTTAAGGGGGCTCTTGCATCATAATCGTGCTTGTATAATTACAATTGAATTAAGCTATAATAATAATAATAATCTTACTTAGCTGGCGCTCCCCGCTCCCACAGCTTGCGCTTCCAACTGCTCCTATTATTAAGCGCCACCGATCTCTCCACCAGCTGGGGCCCCAAATCGAAGCTCACCGTTGCCTTGGCCACGTGCTGCTGCCTCTTCCATTGTCTGTCCCAGGCCATTGTTGTGGGTGTGTGGCCAGGAGGAGGAGCCGCCATTGTGGCCGTCCCCATGCCCAGCGTCGTTAATAACACCAATAGAAAGGCTAATAGAAACGTTCCGATTAGCCGCATTGTCCCGCGGCCGGGCGAGGCTGCTCCGCTGCCCTTGGCCGGACGCTCCTGCTCCGGATTCCTGTCCTTGTAGAGCCTGCCATTCTGGTTGCGTGTCCCGTCCTCGTTTCGTTGCTCCTTTAGCACCACCTCGTTCTTCTGTTTAAAAGGAAATAAAGAGAGAGCGAGTGTTTGTATAAACATGACATTTATTAATTTATAAAAAGTGTAGTAAGTTTGGGATATAAAAGGGATTTACAGGCGCCCAAATTATTTTAGTATTCTATACTACATTTAATATGTTAAAATAAAAATTAAAAATAAAATATAAAGGATTTAATGGGGGTTCAGAACTCACCGAGACGTCGTCATCGTCGCGAATCTTCTTGCCGGGCCTCTCCATTTCTGGGAATTAGTAAGTAGTGGGAATTTATTATTAATTAATTATGTTTAAATATATTAAACATAAATTTAAATATCGAAAAAGAATGTTGAGAGGCTACGTTTTGCCAAAAACTGTATGCAATGCACAAGCAAAGCAGCAACAACAGCTTATATGCTTTGCTCACAAGCGATTGAGATGTACATTCTGAGAGAGCTCCGCAATCTGCAGCTAGAACCCCTTGGGAATATTAGTTTAAAGCAAGCGTAAAGGCACTCTCTCAAGAGCTTCTGATATTTTCTACTTTAATTAAGCGGAATCACAAGAGAAGCAAAAACAACTCTGCTTCTGCTCCGAGAGAGAGTCTTTGCTCGCAAGAGAGTTTCCTTACAATGTACAAGCAAAGCAGCAACAAGCAAAGAGATTCTCTCTTTATCTTTTATTTCTACCTCTCCGTTCAATTTTTACCTATCCAATTTTAATTGAGCGGAAAAACAGAGAAATAAAAAAAACATGTCTGATCAGAGAGAGAGTCTTCGCATTTAGTGTAAATATCACCAGTTGGGAATTCTAGGGCAAGGCAAGCGTTAAGGACTCTTAAGGGATTTGAACTTTGCTCCAAATTATAATATTATTTAGTTAAAATCCCATAAGTAAGTACCATAGAGACGAATGGTGCCCTCGGTGTCCCCGATGCTGTTCTTCGAGATGCACTTGTAGCCGCCAAAGTCGCTCGACTGCAGCCGCTTGATGTGGAGCACCATTTCGATGGCGTACATGTTGTTCTCCTTCTCGGTGAGTCCGTAACGATCGCCGGCAATAATCATTTCGCCTGTTCAGAGAGAGAGACCGGGAAGAGCAGAGGGAAATCGAAATGAGCGAGGCTAAAAATGGGAAATGTGTCGTTTGGAGAGGTGATGTGGTGACGAGGTGATGAGTCGCAGGCGAGTCCAGGTGAGTGAGGAGGGAATGGTGTGTGTGGTGTCGAGGTGTGAATGAAGTCATGAATACGAAGCAGGGAGACGGGCCAAATGAGCTTGAGTTACGTGAGGAGAAAGGCGGAGAAGGGCGGCGCGGCAGGACGAGAAGGACGAGGAGGAGGAGAATCCTGCCACGGGGGTCGGGTCGTGGGTCGTCGATGATGACATTTCTGGCATTGCCGCCGCTGCCAAGCGCTGTGGCTCCTGTCACGTTTGCAATATACGTCAAATGCACTTGACAAAAGAGTCTCCAGCTCCAGTTCCAGCTCCAGCGCCGGCACCTCTCCTTCCCCCTGGTTTTCCCTGCTTTTTCCCGCTTTTCCCGCCCGCGCCCTTCCGCCTTTCACGGGGGTGTTGGGATAACAAAAATATTTGAGCTTCGAACACGAACCAAATAAAGACAAATTGCGGCATTGAAAGGTTTATAAAGTTTCAACGAGTCCGAGATCCAACTCGAGCAGATGCTAAATGAAAAATTCAATTCGTGGCCACTCCCCCGCTTTTGGGTTACTCCGAACTGCACAGAGAAAAAATCTAACCAAGAGAGCAGCTAATAAATAAAAATCAAGATTATTTACAATAGTTTTTTGAGTAAAAAACTAAAAATAAAAATTACTTTTACCAAGTTACTCAATATATTCTATTTAATTTTATTAACTCTACAAATTAAGTTGTGCATTAATTTAAATTACATTTCCTCTGTGCAGCCTTCGTCTCCCAGGTCTTGCGGACTTACCATGGTTTCTTTTTATAAAATTATTTAATCAAATAGTCAATGATAAAATGATTTATTAATTTGTAAAAATAAAATAAGAAATCATCGAATCGATTCTTACAAAATCTGACTATTTTGCGCACCAAGCCGTTTGGGGTATTGAATATCCGAACAACTATAAGGTAAAATATTGAATTGGAAAATCAAAATATCAAAATGTATATACGTTTTAAGCTTATTGATCAGAGGAGCTCCACAAATCTCTGGTGATGTGAAATCCCATTAAAGGCCGCCAGTAAGAATGCAATCTTTTCGGTTTCTCCTTAATTCCATATTTGGGAAATTCAAAAATTTTCTTGCTTGTTTCGGTCGATTTAAAAACCAATTTGTTGTACATACTTTGGGACACTTTTTCAAGTGATTGGCCATTATTAGAGATTTTGGTGACTCCACTGAAAAGTTTCGTTGTTTTAAGGGGAAACACTACTGTAAAAAACTCGAATAAATTGCGTTTTAAAGAACAAATTGAAAGTGAAAAGCTTGTAGTGCTGGTGGTGTGCTTTGTGAAAAATTATGCATTGATTTAAATAAATAAATAAAGGCTTTAAGGAGGCAAAGTATTCCAAAGATATAATTGAAGCCGATACCTACAGCCTGTTGAGTTGAAATAAAATAGAGATCGAGACCCAATAATTGGTTTTAAAAATATAAATAATAGATGGTGGAAAGCTCTAGCTAAAATAAAAAATTTTTAAATTATAAATTAACAAAAGCTTGTCAATAAAAATTGATTTAAAATTTATTGTTAATCGATAACAAATAAAAAGTGTAGTAAAAATATAAATCTCACAAGAAAATATTGCTAGGCAAGGTGCTGATATATTTTACAAACATAAAGCAAAAATTATCAAATTATCAATTATCAAAAAATTTTAAATAAAAATGTACCGTTAATCGATAACAAACAAAAAGTGTAGTGAACAAGAAAATATTGCTAGGCAAGGTGCTGATATATTTTACAAACATAAAGCAAATAT
Source organism: Drosophila asahinai (assembly GCA_008042795.1). Taxonomy (NCBI): domain Eukaryota; kingdom Metazoa; phylum Arthropoda; class Insecta; order Diptera; family Drosophilidae; genus Drosophila; species Drosophila asahinai. The sequence continues at coordinate 43,915 of VNJZ01006140.1, forward strand.
TCTCAACGAAAGACAATGCTAAAAATATATAAAAAACTTGTAAATAAAAAGGTATCGTTAATCGATAACAATTAAAAAGTGTAGATCAAAGCTAAGTGGATGCAGTTTTCGGTGACTGTTGCTTTTGGTAACAAATACTAAGGAGTGGTATTACTGTTCGAAGACTCTACAGTGGTGTTGCCCCTCAAAATAATACACATCGAATCGCAGCATTGCTAAAATGTAGAACATTTTTTAATTGAACTGATAACAAACCATATCGATAATCGATAGTCGATAATTTAGTGCGGAATATCAATAAACTGGTTGATTTTTCGTGGGAAATAAAAAGCTTGGCCAATCGCATATAAAGTACAAATAATAAGAGTCAATACAAAAAAATGTTCTCAGTGTGACTTTACCGTTACTTCTATTTCTATTCCTTGTTGGTATTTTTTATACTTTTTTTTTTTCGCCGGCGACTTACCATTCTCGCGCTGCCAGTAATTGATGGCCTTCGGCGATGCCTCGACATTGCAAATTAATGTGACATCCGTGAGGACCGGGGCGCCGACCAATTGATTTGGCACTTGGACCAGCGGATGAACTGCAAGAGGGATCAGAGAGAGAAGGAGAGAGAGTGAGCAGGAGGAGGGAATTGTTAAGCCATCAGTGGCTGGCTCTGGCTCTGTGTGACCTTGTGCCAACCCCCACCCAGACTAGACTGGCAATTAAGCTGGGACGCCACAAGGGACCAAAGTCAAACTTCAAACCCTTTTATTCGGGATTCCGGAATCCGGGTTTTTGGATTTCGGGATTCCAGCTGTGATTCGCCATGTTCCTTCTTCTTTTTTCTCGCTTGGTTAATGGCAGCAACAACAACTGATACGATTTTAATTGAAAATGAATTATTTTGTTGTTAGAGTGAGCAGCAGGAGCAGCAGCAGCAGCAGCAATCAGGGACCCGGGACCCAGGACGCAGGACGCTGGCCTTCAGTGGTCAGTCAGTGGCGGCAAATAAAACGAGCATGCAATCTCCAACGCTTTTTCCTAGATTTTTCCTCGATTTTCTCCCCATTTTCCCCCTGGCTTATATATACTCTCTGACTCTGGGAATTGGCTTGCACAGCTGAAGGAATGATGATCCCCGAACGGTTTAATGATTCCTCTATTCAAATCGATGGTCGCCAAGGGAGCTCAGCGAGTCGTGGCCTCTGCTTTTGATATTTATTTATATTTATATATGTTTTAAGACAGATTTAAATACTCTTTCTATCGTAGTATATGTAGAAAGAATTTGTATTTATTTATATTTATTTTATTTATGTATTTTATGTTTTATTTTTTATTTATGTATTTATTTAGTACTTTCTTAGGTTTAAAATAATTTCACATGAACTACTAATATTGAAAAATATTAATTATGCCAGTTAGCAAGTGGAGTTTAAAGTTTGCACAAATTTATTGAATTATTCTATTATACAGTTGCGGTCAAAATAATAGTAGTGCTGATCTAGTGAAAAGTTTTTCGGCTGTATCTTCCCAATGGGTTGACGAATCCAATTCATTTCTTCATATTAGTAATTACCAATATCTGCTCTTCCAGTATATGAAGTGATGTCGTCTTATCACATCTCTTTCTATTTTATTTTGCATTATTTCCCAATTTAGCACGTTTTTGGCGCAGTCAAAATAATAGTAGTGTCAGATAAATTTTTTTTTATGATTAAATTTACTAAACTTTTCTTAAGATTTTTGGTCTTAAACATTACTTTAGGATGTTATCAAACAGTTTTTAGCATTTCTATATCCTTCGTTTATATTTGGTCCTGGCAATATGGAATGTGGGAAAAAAATTGCTGCCAAGAGGCAAAATCTGATTAAAAAGTTTATATCTGAAAGAAAAACCTACTTCAAAGGGTATATATTATTGTATGCTCATCTAAAATGATCACATAT
>VNJZ01006145.1:0-15766 GCA_008042795.1 Drosophila asahinai
ACTTGATCTGCGTGCAACAGATTCCAATGTTGTCACCAAATTTGGTAACTCTAGCTCTTATAGTCTCTGAGATCTGTTGTTTCACACGGACGGACAGACGGACAGACGGACATGGCTAAATCGACTCGGCGGTGATATTGATCAAGAATATATTTACTTTATGGGGTCGGAGATGCCTCCTTCTCCCTGTTACATACATTCTCGGTTGGCACAAACTTATAATACCCTTGTACCCTATGGGTACCGGGTATAAAAAATGATTTTTTGATGTGCTTCGAAGATTGGAAAAACCGTTGGCACAAATGTATAATATTTTTGAAAAAACATAAAATTCGCGATACTTTTTGATCTTAATGAAATTAAAACCGTAATTCTAAAACCTTTAAAAACAGCAATATATCGAAACTTATAAAAATACGTTCAACAAAAGAGATGTTATAATTCAGACAACCATTAATTTTTTTAAATTTATTAATTTCCCAGGAAAAATTGGAAAATTATTAGATTAAAAAAAATCAAACTTTTTGACAGTTATATGGTATAAAATTCATCACTGATTACAGCATACGACATGTGATAACCTGTTAAATAATTATTGACGACTATTACTGCAGGGGATATACAGAAGATTAGTTGTGTAAGGATCATCAAACGCTAAAAACAAAGGTTGATATTAACGCACCAGGATTGTAGGATTTGTGAATACAGATTTTAACATAGCTATTACTGAGGGTAAATGTCACTACTTTGCGAAACTCTCGAGGTAACAAGAACATTTGTAGAGAGAGAACTATTAATAAAACAATTAATAAAAACTCTTGTGGCTCTAGGAAGAAATAAGTAATAATAAATATCTAAAAAATTATATATAGCGAAGATCTGGAATTTAACCAGTAACTTAATATTACATGATTTGTTGATCCTTAAATGAATGTCATTTAACTATTAAATAATTAATTATAAAGTAGTATAATAAGATTTATTTAAAAATTTCCGGGATAATTCTAATCTCGCCCAACTAAATAGTTTTTCTCCTCCCCAATGAAGTGTTCCCTTCATACTATGTGACGACAACTGCTGAAGTTAACGAATGGGAAACTCTAGATGAGAGGAGCGGTGAGGGCTTGAAAGGCGCAACCGAGCTGCTGCCATGTGTGGCAATCAAACACAAACTAGTTGTTGCGAGAGAAATCCCAAGGATCTGCACCTGGCCCCACTACCGTTGACTTACAGGCAAATGAACACGTTGAAATTTTAATAAGCCAGCCTAAAAGCAGCCAACGACATTTGCCAGCCAATTTGCAACTGCAGCAGTGTGACAGCAGCGGCAGCAGTGGAAGGCAGAGCGGTTGAAGAAGACGAAAAGTGGCCCTGGAATATACATAGAGGCAGTCGGGAGGGGCAATATTGGTAGTGGTGTTCAGAAGCACCAGCAGCCGCACACACATAAAGAAAGGATCGCGTACCCTTTACGGACAGATTGCTACATTCCAGACAAGAGCAATACCTAAGTTCAGTTGGGTTGAATTGATTCATTAAACCTACTAGCTGCACTTTTCCAAAGAGCACTACAGAACAAGGAGCAGGCTTAAGCATACAGTTGAAGTTTGGTGTGATCCCTGGTGGCAAAACAGACTAAAGCATAATTTTTCTCGCTGTGTGAAACTCCCTGTGTGTTGTCTGGCGAAGACTGAGGCTCAGCTACTGGGCGCTTTTAATAAGGTGGCAGCCACAAATTTTCGCGACGACGTTGACGATGGCATTGCATGTTGTGCCAACGTCCAAATTAGAAAAGTCGCAAAGAAAAGCAATGCAAACAGCGCCGGGCTGGCAGAAGGGCGAGGCAGGGGCGTGGTCGGAAAAGGGGGCAAACCAACTGCGCCGGAAATCAAGTGTCACGTGATACATGCAACAACCACGTGCGGCTATAAATTGCATGTGCCGAGGCTGCACCAGCAGCAGCAGCAGCAAGGGGATTCGGAAGAGGAAGTGCTGGAGGAGCCAGGAGCCAGCCTGCCAGGACCGAAGGACTGAAGGACTCTCCTACCCGTGTGTATGTGTGCGTGTGTGTTATGTTACTAATTATCTGACGGATTAGCTTAATTGGTAACAAGTGCACTTGCAGCCAACACACTTCACAAGCGAGACTCTGCGGCCAAACTACTCGAAAGTGGCATTAGCCTACTTTTTTTTGGTAAGAGGAGGGTCTCTCCAAATTTTCGGCCTCCGTGTGCACATGTGAGTGTGAGCGTACCGGGGCTTAGCCGGCGATGAGGACGTTGTGGCAGTTCAGCATTCAGCAGTCGGCAGTCAGCAGGGCAGTTATAATTTTCACAGCCAAAACTGGGCTTAAAAACTTTTGCGGTTCTCGGTAATGGCTCGAGTGGAGAAGGCTGCAGGGCGGATGGAAATGGGGGCTAAACAAAAGCGGACAGGTCAACAAGCCGGCGAATTGGTCAGTGGCTGCAGCTTCCAGCAATGCGAGGGATGAGTTGAATAATGCAATGGGTGTGGGCTGGAATCGAGTTAAATGGAGAGCTCGAGGGCTGGATCGGATTAGCAGGCAGTCACAGTTTTTGAATCAGATTTGGGGAATGAGAAAGTTTGGTAATCGGTGGGAAAAAGTTTACCTCGTTGGCATACAACATTTGGGGTTGCATTCAGTTTCGATCTGACTTAAAATTTAGTATGTATGTATATAAAAGTAAAACTAATTGGGAGCTCAATATAACTTTAAAAAGGCGAGAGCCAGGCACAACCCATTTAATATATGTTAGAGGGAGGATTTCAGATGACAATTCGGTTGAATTGTGCAATGGGTATAGATTATACGCACACAAAAGCGCTCAAGAAAATTTAAATTTTAATTGATTGCAAGTCTCTTGTATTTTTCTGCAGAATCCCTGTTATTTTTAACCATGGTTGCAGCTACATATACATATTTTTTTTTTAAAGACGTTCGTGTGTACCTAATTCGAAAAAAAAAACAGTATTTACGGCCTAACTATTTTAGACATATTTAGGCAAAAGTGGGGTTCAACCTCTCGCAGTCATGCAGAAATTTAAATTATTCTAATTTAAATTATACAACCTTCTGTTGAGCTACGTTTTTGCACACTTAACACTGTGCAGCCTAGTCCCTACCCAACGGCTGTCAATAATTTCACAAAAGCGAACTTATCAATTGAACTCGTCTTCTCACATAGCCAATTAAAACTTTACTCATTCACAGGGCGTATTGCAAAGAGTCCTGTGAACGCTCCTCTTACGGGCTCACTTTCCCCTCGGTTCCTTAGTCTATCTGTCGCTTTGACTACCAAATGAGAAACAGTTTATAGGCAGATGTCCGTTGCCTCTGGACGTGCTTAGTGCCTGGGTGGCACTGAGTGAGCTTGGACTTGAAGCGGCTGCGACACCTTTGGTCCAAAGAGTTAATCAACTCTAACCCCACACGGAGGTAACCAAGGCAACGCGGTATGGGCTACTGGATCAGGCAATGGATACCCTATACAAGGCCCAGTTCTCTAGCATCTTTCTTTCTATAGATTTCCTTTTTTTTTTTGTCAAAATTGTTTATTGACGCTGTGTTATGTGCTGCAGATGACAGGCGAGAGTGCCTAGACCCGGCAGTCTGGTTGCTGCTTCTTCTGTTTCGTCTCCTCTTTTCTGGGTTTTTCGGGGACATTTTGCTAAGCCGGTCCGGTCTGAAGCCTGTACTGCAGAGAACACGAACCAGAATTAGAATCGAATCAATGCAATTGACTTGGACGTGCATGGGAAATTCTAATGGTTGTAGTGTGCTGCCCCTTTCCCGCTTCCGGGGTGCTCTGCGGCATGGCAAATTAATTGATTGCAATATGATTGATGCCATTGCCGGGCTGCGTTTCGCAATCATTTATTAACGAATTTGCTCAAGCAGCTTAATGAAAGTTTTCCCAACGCTTATCCTTGGACAGTGTCTTTCTTCTTTCCAAGATTCCCAATACTCGCCCTGCATCCCGCATCCCTTTATGACTTTGGGCTAGGTTTTGCAGCGACGCGCTTTGATTTCTGTATTATTCATGCTTTCAGTTAATGGCTCTGCTTCTTTGGCTCGGTCTTTCATGTGCTTCGCATTTCATTGTTTGCAGTTTTTCTTTTGCACACGCCACGGCTTAGCATGAATAGTAAATAGCCTCGGCTTTCACTCTTTGTTGAAACATGAAAAGCACACAGAAGTGTCCCGACTATAAAATATCTGGTTTGCCATGGAATATTTCGAGCTGAGATATGTGTTAACTTTTGCAGAACTTGTAATCGCAACAAAAAAACTTTTAACATAAACTTTTTTTTTTATTTTTACTCAGTTTAAAAATCGTAAATATTTTAAATTATTTATTTTAGATTATTAAACCAATAATGTTACAGGCGGTTGTGTAATGGAAACATTCTATTGAGAAAGTAGTATTAAAAGCTGCATATAAAATAAAAATCCAATGGGGGAATGCAGAAAACTATTTTCTATATTTTCGCTCAAATTACAATTTTTGGAAATTCAAAACTATCATACTTTTTGGTGATGAGTGCGAGATATACATAGGTTGGGCGACTGACATTTGGTTCCGATTGCAGCCCCAACTTATACCAGTAAAAAGGTGGTCAACATTATTTTAGAAATATTTTCAATCAATTCCGTCTCCAATTAAGTTTGAACTTTTTCTAGTACATCAATATAAACTATTATTATGCGATATACCGTCGATTTCTGCGAGTGCGGGGTGTACAAAAATAGTGGCAGAGAGAAATTTGTGAGGAACAGCGTCTGTGCAGTTTAAGCTTTCGCTGCGTCTTTCGCTTTGATAAAATATTGATTGCGGTCTGCCCAGCCCTCCTCCATCCTCCACCCTCCCTGCTTTCTGCCACTCGTCCTTCTAATGCTCAGCATGCGTGTCAGGCATTAGACTCCTCACTCGCATCACCCGCTGCAATGGATCAGCATATTGTTTGCGGTTTTTCTATTTCGAAACAGGAAACCAGCAGCAGCTGCAAAGCGTCAAATTCTACTCAAATTTCGATTGAAACAATCAAAAAATGTGCGATTAACCCTTGATTGGATGAGAGGACTTCAGGGGTGAAATACCTTTGACTTGAAATCAAGAAAAAGAATTTCCAAAATACGCTACACAAAGTAACACCTTAAAAAACCAATCAACAATTTCGTTCCGAATACTGAGTTAAATTAATTCGAATCCAACTGGAAGGCTAAATACTAAGCCCATTTTTTCCTTTCTATATCGAAATGGTTTTATTGTTTCAATTCGAGATCACTTCGGAAGCTTAATTGTTATTTTCTTTTATTATTTTCGCTGCTAGATTTAAAAATAGAAGACCCCAGAGGTTAAGCCAGCACCTTCTGATTCTTCACCTTTGGGCCCTCACACATCCGCAGAGCGTCACTCAAAAACGCATGCTGCTCCCAATTCCCAATTGGAGTAAAGTCTCGTCGAAAAACAACGCCCCATGGAGTTGATGTCGATGCCGATGCTGAGTCTGGTGCTGGTGCTGATGCTGCAGTTGCTCCGCAGAGCCGAAACAACCAGGCAGCCAGACAAGCTGGCAACTACGTCGACAACGTCGATTTCATACATATTCATACTGAAGTGAACTGCTGTGTCGACTGTCCCTGGGATTGGGCTTGGGCTTGGGCTCGGGTTTGGTCCTGGGCCGGGACTTTTCCTGCAATTGCCGCCGCTGCTGCTGGGATTTTGCGGCAATTTCAAATACAAATTGCAGTGTTTTTATGGCTACAAATGCTTTTTGTCATATTTTTTACGCTCGGTCCCACGGCTTCGTTTCTCCGCTCCTACTGTTTTTGGTGTTGTAAGCAGCGACAGTTTGAACAAGGGCCTCAACGAGCCCAGCATATCCGCAGCATACGAACCGATTTCGTTTTAACATTTTCAGCAACGTTAATCCCCAATACCCAAATGCAATCGCGTGTCTGTCGTGGTTGTGCTCGTCCTGCCCCTGGCCCTCTGCGCATCCGCTCCTGGAGACGCAGCCCCAAAGGCCAGGGCCATGGGCCAGGGATTTCTGGGGAGTAAACCGATTTGCCCAACCCGAACACATGCAGCCCTACAACTGTCCCCGCGTCCTTTGTTTAAGCTCTGACGACGCCGAAGGGATAAGGCAGACGAATGATAAACTAAAGCCGCTAAAAACATACGCCAATAGATGGAAGGCTCCACGTCCACGAATATAAGTAATTGGGCTACGCAATTCTTGAAAGTTATTCATGTTTCAGAGTCTCTGCCGTTTTTTTTTAATTTATAATAAAAAGAGTTAATAAGAATCTTTAAAATCCATAGAAAATAGGTAGCATTTTAGTCTTTAAAGTTAATAAATAGTTACGTAATTTTGTACACACTTAAATAATTCATTTATAATAATAATTCATAATCATTTTTTAAAGAGTCCGAGAATATTTTGAGGCACGTCAATTAAATTAAAATATTTAATTTAATTTATTTTTTTTGTTTATTAATTAATTCATGAAACTTTTTGTATATAACTTGAATTTCGTGTTTTAGTCACTATAAATATGGAAAATATTAAGTAGCTTAAGATCAATAAATTTATTTATAGTAAACTTTTAGTTGTAATCTATTAGTATAGTACATGAATTTTAGTTAAGCCATTTGTCTTTCCAAATAAGGCATGAGGTGTGTACTATAGACCCGCTGTACAGAGACTGCTTTCACTCTAAAAAGGTATACATTATTTTACTAAACAGCTCCAAATGTGAGTGAATGTTGCGATATTGCCTGTATTTGATAGATAGTGCTCACGCTCAGTGTGGTGTTGTACAGTATGTTATATAATGAGTACACCAAAATTAGTGTACAGTTCTACTGTACTGTATAGTTAGAAATAAGTGTATTTAGGCAGGTCTCTAGTGTGTACATTAAAAATCATCTCGACAATTTAGGGAACTTTAAAATGTTTATTTTTTGGTATTGCAACAATTTTCAACGAAGCTCATTAAGTAACTTCGGCAAATTTCGATTTGCTTGAAGTTGCTAAACTCAATTGGGTTTTAATTGTACAATTTGTTGATAATGTCGCCTCTATTTAATGATTAGTGAATGTGTTTGCTGTTTTAGCTACTCTAGGTTGGCCGACACGTCAACAGCAAATGGCAGTCGGGGCAAAGGAAACCCAAATGAATGCTGACCAAGAGGAGTTTTCTCGGTTTTCAGTTTCTCGATTAAGACGACAAACGTACCACAGCAGCCAGTTATAAACCTTTGGTTTTGTGAGGATTTTGATGCAGGGGCTGGGCCCTGGCCTTCCATTTATTTCCGTATTCTCGCCTGCTCTCTGTCTGCCTCTGTGTCTGTAAGCCTGGTCCGGCTTCTCTGAGCTGCCAACTATTTGTCCGGCTCGTCGTAAGAGGAAAGGTCGATGAGATGCCGTCTGGCGAATGCTATGGCTGATGATCATGATTATGGCGATGATGATGGGCACTCCTACGGCTGTGACTACGATTACGACAGCAACAATAGTCAATCTGCCGGATAGAGAAGAGTTATTGTGTTTGATTATTCAGCTTATTAAAATATTTTTGCTGCAAAATATTTATAATAAGAATATATATTATATAAAAATATATATAATTATTATAATGTATAGAATATATTAATTTCCTTTGAAATAATTGGACATCGAGCCATTAAACCTGTAAAGCGGTCCCAAATAATAAGACATTTACACGGTGCGTTTTTGTAAGAAACTGATTTTATTTAAAACGGTCTCCCTCTTATATAGGAGATTGAATTCTAATTTTACTCTTATCTATGACCTGCAGAGCACATCTGCATAGATTTTCTTATACTCGTATATATATATCCTTTTTATTTAGTCTAAGCTTTAATTATACCCGGTACCCACAGGGTACAAGGGTGTTACAACTTTGTGCAAACCGAGAATGTTTGTAACAGGCATCTCCGACCTAAAAAGGAATATATACTCTTGATCAGCATCACTAGCCGAGTCGATTTAGCCATGTTCGCCTGCCCGTCGTTCCGTCCGTATGAGTCAACAGATCTCAGAGACTATAAGAGCACCAAAATTAGGGACAGCATTATAATCCGTTGGACGCAGATCAAGTATCTCACATTCGGCCACACTCAACTGTAGCTTTCTTACTTGTTTTTAATAATGTTGGATTTTTCGACCAACATGTTCTTTTTTTAAAATAGGGCAAATATATATTAACGTACCTTTTCGAAAGTTGATCAACGGTAAATTATATCTAAAAATTATTTTAAAAGCCCGCATTCGGCTGCCATAATGACTGATGCTTTTTAAATGTAATTTCCACATCAAGACAAGATACATATCAACTTTTTAGGGTATCCTCAACATACACAGCAGATATATTGTAATTTTCGCATTTACTTTGTTATATTTTAACCAGTAACTTGAGACTAGAGCTTTGCTTAATTCAAAACAAAAATCAATATACAAATACTAATGGGGGAATTTCGCTTGAATTCCCTATTTAAAGAGACATTCCAATTAACGGAAATAATTTGTCATCCAATCGAGAAGCCATCGCAGTTGAGTTACTCTGGGCTTCCATCTGCCCATCACTGGTCGCTCCGTCTCGAATGCCACCGCCTCTTGCCTCTGACCACTCGAATGCCATCATACAGTCACATCGTGTGAATGTTGCTTGCATTTGCATATTCTCTAATTTGGCTAGTTTGGCAATTGCGGCCGATTTTGCAAAATGTTATTTGCCATGGGCGCCACCTCCTGACCAAGCCCGCCTCGCCACCGAATGGCTTCACAAGTATTTAGTCTATGACGAGTTGAGTGGTTTGAAGTGTTTCTGCCACCCAGGCACTCCTGCGTCCCATCCAGTCCCCGTCGACCCTCGGGTCGTGTGCAATGTTTCGTGTCGTGTGAATTTGTTTAGTGGCAAGTGGATCAAAGGGGAGTGGCGTCGTGGCAGTTTGGCAAAGAGCAGCGGAGCAAAAGTTTTCCAACTCACTCAACTGGGCTAGCCCCACCTGTTTTCCCCTGTTTCACTGTTTCACTGTTTCACTGTTCACGGCGGACAGCTGCCGTGGCTATAAATTGCAAGATGTTCGACGCTTTTTCTTCTTGATATATGGCATTTTATTAAAATCCAACTGGGAGGCTTTCGTTGCGGCGCAGCGAAGCCAATCACATTATGAAGGCAACCAATTTTAATTACGGCCATTACAAGAGCAACAACATCGAGTGAGGAAAGAAAAAATAGCAACAATAAATGGTAAGCCCGCGGCCTAATGCCTTCTGGCCAAAACTCATTTAGTCGCGTTAAAGTAATTACGATTTATAGGCCACAAAAATCCGTAACACAACATAAATCCGAATGAGCCGGCGTTCCAGGCCCCCTCGCCCATGGAGTTAAAAATTTTAACCACAGCACGGAGACGACACCTGACCTCCCCGCAAACCCCACATTTGTGTCTTTATTACACTGTCAAGGGAACGCGCGCAAGGTGGATAAGGGGCGACGCGGCAAGGGACTGACGGGATGGTAGTTAAGGGGAGTCAAGCGAAATTTGTTGCAATTCATTGACTTGGCACAAAGGCGCAAACATAAATTTCTGCGCCACGGGCTGTAAAGTATCGACAGCAGCCGTACAGAAACAACAGCGAAATTCGAGAAAAATTAATGACGCCAACGAACAAACGATACCCTTACCAGGAGCCAGGCATAATTAATGGTTACGAGAGTAATTATCGTCGGCCCATTTCGGCTAATAAGTGGGCATAGTTGGCTCATATTTTTCGCATCATTTAATTCATTAAAGGTCACTGCATATACCAATGCATGCGAATGAGTTTTTAATTAATAAATTTATCTGAGATAATTAAAAGGGAACTTTCATATTGTGTAATTAATGAAATAGAAAACAAACCTGTCTGTCACGATTAATAAAAAAATAATTTTAAAAAAAGGATCACAAAGAGTCAACACCGCCGGTGTGTTGCGGTAAGAGTATAAAACAAACTTAAATGCCAGCATATTGTAAATTTATTGGATTGTGGGCATCGTTGTGGAATCCTCCGACGGTGAACTGCGTCACGGGACTCGGAGTCAGAGGGCAAGGGGCATAGGAGTCTGGCCAGAGCCTGCTGAATGACATGTGTAGAGGGGGCAATCAGGAGATAGCGATGGGATGGCGAATTCCGATTACGATTGCGATGACGATGAGCTTAGCACGCAAACTGGAAAATGGGGAAAGTATATTAAATGTTGCCTACATATGAGCGCAACCACTGCTGCAATAAGGGAAAGTTAGAAAAAGGAAAGAAAGAATAAATTATTATATAAAATCCCCTTTAAGGAGTGGATAAGCTTCGAAGGTAAATTAAGACTGCGGAGGGTACGCTTTGACCGAATGATATAATTTGATTACTTAATAATTCCTTTGGAACACAACACTACCCACTTAGACATAAAACATTCACTGAGGGAGAAAGCCGTTCACTTCTTTATTGATATTGGTTAATTCTTTTCAAAAATATGCAAAGAACAAAAATACAAGAAACGAGAAGAAGAATTCTAATATTGAGAACGTTTTTTATGAGAATGAGTATTTTTGATATTTAAAAAGGTCTTCTCAGTTTCAAGAACGAATCGTTCTGGATCAAAATTAAATTTTACTTGAATATAAAGTGATATATTTTCTGGGCCGAGCAAACACTTATATTGAGAACGGTTTTTTGGGAATAAGTATTTTTGACTTTTAAAAAGGTCTTCACGGTTTCAAGAACGAATCGTTCTCGATAAAAAATAAATTTTTTCTTGAATATAATGTGATATAGAGAATTTTCTGAGCCTAGCAAACACATACTTAATTTTACCTTTCTTGTGTAATTTAATATGTAAAATTTAATTGTTTATTTACAAAATGGAATACGTAAAGTTAAATTCTGTGTGTATTATTATGAAATAAAAACACCTCTTAACGAGGTGAGATTAAAGTGACGATGGCACCTTAAACTTCAAAAGTTTCTGATATCAAATTTTGTGACGATTAATAGTAACGTCAACAAAAATTAATTACAAATAATTCAACTAGTTTCTAATTCGACACTCTGCTTGCTCTTTAGCTTCAAGGCTAGGTATTTTAGAGCTTAGTGCCGAAAACTCCCATTTATCCTAAATCTTAGTATGCAGTTTCAAAGAGGTTTACAATACCTTTCGATCAATATATAAATGGTTCTTATCGGACTATCGTAGCAGATTTTCAATTCTACGGCTGTATATAGTAGTCTCCTTTTGCGCACCACAGTCTCGGTGCTCATCGTCACTACGTGGACTGCCGTCCACAGTGATAAAAATTATTTTAGACATACTTACAACCTTTTTAAAATACAATTATTGCTCGACTCGGACCCGATCCCCGGACTGTCAGCACGACAGTTCAGCACTCTACCAAATGCTCCACTCAGGCAATTCAAATAAGGCCGTCAAATAAATTAACACAAACTTCTCTCTCTCCCTCTCTCTGATCTCATCTATGTATGTCTTCGCCTCAGGTCCCTGCTCTAAAAGCTAAAGTTTGAGAGTAACTCCTTCTGGACTTCAAGATCCCATTTCCTCAAAAAAGAACACTTTCGTCTCGATATCAAGGAAGCCTCTTCGAGAAAAAGTGAGATGAAATATTCATGGAGAAAATCGTTCTCAATTTATTTGGGTGTTGGGTTAACATTTAATAAACTTAACTTGGAGACTTATGGGACTCAAAAGTGCCTTTTATAGATATTGTATCTGCTTTCTTGCTAGCATCTCATCATTCACCGCCTTCATTTGAAGCTCTCGTCTTATTAGTTCCCTTGAAGGGCACTAGCTCGCTCAAACATTTAGCTAATCTACCCTCTTCAGAAACTTTATGGACACCGCCGAGTGAACTGAACTTGACAGGCACCCAAGGCCAGATGGGCAGCAGGGCTTAATTTCGCTCTGGAATTCAGCTATTTGTCTGGTCAAGGGTGTCCTTTCTTCTGCTGGGCGCTTTAAACGCTGAAATGCAAATCGTTTAGAAAAATCTATCAGCGATGCTGAGACAACGAGAACTGCTCTTCCAAGTCTACTTCAACCGCCTCTTTTTCAGGTCTGCTGCTTTCACGCCCCGTTGCGGAGACTGAGGTGGGAAATTCGTCCGACGGAGAGGCCGGGGACACACCACCCGCTGGCCAGGAAAATGCCTTTCGCTGTTCATGCTCCCAGTTGACAAGCCCACCAGCACCAGTTTCAGGAAAAAACTTGTACTCCCATTGTTCAAAGTTTTTCAAGCCAACCATCACTCACACCTCAGTTTCCCGCTGGTGCGGATTCTGAGATTAGTCTTCCACTTGGCCAAATCTGCAGCATTGCTTGGAGCGAAAGTTATGGCATTCGAGGAGCGAGGAAATCGGTAAATACAGAGCGCGGCGGGCGACCAAGCGAGGCGATAGCAGCCACGGCTAACTCTTCCACCTGGCCAGAGGCAATTCCGTTCTCGTTCTCGCTTTTTCTTCTCTCTGTCCTGTATTTGTGTCACTTTATTTGTATTAATGGCTCTTGTGCATCCTGCGGCGCGGCTGCAATAAGTAATTTGATCGAGTGGCTAGCACTCAGACTAGCAGACACCGACCACCGACTGCACTTCCACTTCCACTTTATAACCCATTTCCCATCTTAAAAGATGGCACAAAGAAATCAAAAATGGAATCGAAAGCCGACTGAATGGATTCGAGGGCCTGGCGCTCACTGAACTGGAGCTACATCAAGAAAAAATAATATGAAAAAGCCTAGAAAAGTTTTCTTGATTCAGAACCGTTCCGAAAAAAGTTTTATAAATACATGTTTAAAATTGTCTGAACCATAAACTTTGCTTTGGGTCTCTTTACTCCCGAGCAGGGTAATATGTACCGTGAGAAGTGTTTTGAATCCGGTGGAATCTGTAGTTGCTGGTGCCTGCTATAGGATCCGGCTCTTGCTCGTCGGCTTTGGGGGTGGTGGTCTTGCTTGTACAGATCCGAAAAATAACTACACCTAATTATGACTAAGACTAAAATTGAGCCAGCTAGCGACAAGAGAGAATACGATAAAAGGAACCGGAAGAGAGAATAGATAAATTCAAGAAGGAAGTAAAGGGATAGAAAGATTGAGAGAAAGTCAGAGAAAGCGAAGCCACTGATGTTGTTGAGGTTGCTTTCTTCCCGCCCATCCTATGATCACCTTTCTGGGAGAGATATGCTCCGGTGACCCCTTTACTACGATTTCAGGTACGAGGTGTGTTCAAAAAGTATCGCGAATTGTGTGCTTTTCAAAAATAATTTATTTATTCATGAATATCTATTTTGTCCCCTTCAAACTAATCCCCATGAGATATTATACACTTGTGCCAACGGTTTCTCCAATCTTCGAAGCACTTTAAAAAATCTTTTTTTTTTATCTTTCAGCTCCTTCTTTCGATGCCGTCTTTATCTCGTCAAGCGTAGCGTAACGTCGTCCTTTCATGGGCCTCTTCAGTTTAGGGAACAAGGGGGCCAGATCTGGGGAATACGGTGGCTGCGGCATAATTAGTGTGTTGTTTTTGACCAAAAAGTCGCGCACAAGCAACGAGGTGTGAGTAGGGGAGTAAACGTGGTGCAAACGCCAATTTTTGTTCTTCCACAAATCCGGGCGTTTCTGGCGGATTGCTTCGCGCAAATTGCGCATAACTTGCAGGTAATATTCCTTAATGATCGTTCTACACTGTGGCAAGAACTCATGATGCACCACGCCCCTGCAATCGAAGAAAACTGTCAGCAAAACTTTCACATTCGGCGCTTTTTTCGGTCTTGGTTCGTGCGGCAGCTTCCATTGAGATGATTAAGCTTTGGTTTCCACGTCATAACCATAAACCCACGATTCGTCACAAGTTATGACCCTCTGAAGCAAATTTGGGTCTTCGCGGACAGAGTCCAACATCTCATTAGCAATGTTCATGCGATGCTGTTTTTGGTCGCAATTGAGCAATTTTGGTACGAATTTCGCGGAGACCCGTCTCATGCCCAAATCATTGATCGATTGAAAAATCGAATGGCACGAGCCAATCGATATGTTTAGGTCCTCAGCAACTTCTCTAACGGTGATTCGACGATTGGCCAATACCATTTTCTCAACTTCATTAATTTTTTCGTCTGTTGTTGAAGTGCTCGGGCGTCCGGCACGCTCTTCGTCGTTCACATCTTCTCGGCCTTCTGAGAACATTTTGTACCACCGATAAACGTCGCTTCGGTCCTAGGTAGCTTCTCCGTATACCACAGTCAACATTTGGAATGCATGCGCGCACTTAATTTCGTTTTTCACACAAAATTTGATACAGGTCCTTTGATCCATTTTTTTGAATAGGTAAAAATCGAAGACGAT
Source organism: Drosophila asahinai (assembly GCA_008042795.1). Classification (NCBI taxonomy): domain Eukaryota; kingdom Metazoa; phylum Arthropoda; class Insecta; order Diptera; family Drosophilidae; genus Drosophila; species Drosophila asahinai. Next base: position 14,444 of record VNJZ01006145.1, read on the forward strand.
CCAAAACACGTGCAAGCAAAGCAGCTATCAACAATTAAGTGAACATTCAAAATGGCCGAGCTTGTCGGCATAAGTGAGAGACAGCATAACGCCAGCATAACGCCACAAAAAAAAATTCGAATATACGTAACCCCCGAAAATTCAAAAGTCGCGATACTTTTTGAACACACCCCGTACATCGGCGCGTTCAAAAGTTATGGTTTTAGGTATTCATGGTTTTAGTTTAGGGTTTGTTTAATAATAATTGAATGTAGGCATATAAACATTATAATAATCGAATAGTAAATATATTTATAAAACAATGTGACTATCAATAAATATCAATAAAGTAAAGTAATATTTAGCTTTAGAATTAAAATAAATTTCTTCAAGTGTAGTTAAATACGAAGTTTTAAATTTAGGAAGAAATTCGTAGTTTTCTTTCATTTTAATTTAACTTTCTAATCGGTAAAGTTAGTTAAATAATTTCTTTATGTCTGGATTTCAATTTAACATCATTATACAACTATAATATTTAAACTTTCAAATTTTTTAGGTTATTGAATTCAAAACGTAGAAAAAGTATTCGGCAAGGTTATTATACCCTTGCAGAGGGTATTATATTTTTGCCATGATATTTGCAACGCAGTGAAGGAGGCATCTCCGACCCCATAAAGTATATATATTCTTGATCAGCACTACCAGCCGAGTCGATCTAGCCATGTCCGTCTGTCGGTTTCTACGCGCTCTAGTCTCTCAGTTTTTGAGCTATCGAGGTGAAATTTTCAGCATAGTCTTATTTCTTTAGCACGCCAAAATCGGACTACTATATCCTATAGCTGCCATAGAAATGATGGCGAAATTAATGTAAAACAAAATTTTAACTTCTCTGTTTTTAAACGTATTTCTAGAAACTTTGAAATATAGCAGTTTTTTATGGTTCTAGAACTACGGTTTTCATTTTTATACCCTTGCAGAGGGTATTATAATTTTGACCAGATGTTTGCAACGCAGTGAAGGAGGCATCTCCGACCCCATAAAGTATATATATTCTTGATCAGCATCACCAGCCGAGTCGATCTAGCCATGTCCGTCTGTCTGTCCGTCTGTCTGTCCGTCTGTCTGTCCGTCTGTCCGTCTGTCGGTTTCTACGCGAACTAGTCTCTCAGTTTTTGAGCAATCGAGCTGAAATTTTCAGCATAGTCTTATTTCTTTAGCACGCAGTATATATGTCGGAACGATCGAAATCGGACTACTATATCCTATAGCTGCCATAGGAATGATGGTGAAATTAATGTAAAAAAAATTTTAACTTCTCTGTTTTTCAACGTATTTCTATGAATT
>VNJZ01006163.1:0-48378 GCA_008042795.1 Drosophila asahinai
TACATACATAAGTCATTTAAAAAACTTCTGATATCAAATAAAAACACCTCTTAACGAGGTTAGATTAAAGTGACGATGGCACACTCAACACAAAAAATTTCTGATATCAAATTTTGTGACGATTAATAGTTATTTAAACAAAAATATTTAAAAAGTTTTTAATTAGTTTCAAAATCGGCACTTAGCTGAAAAATTTAAAAAGGCAAAATAGGCAGCGTGCCGATTTTGAAACTAATTAAAAACTTTTTAAATATTTTTGTTTAAATAACTATTAATCGTCACAAAATTTGATATCAGAAATTTTTTGTGTTGAGTGTGCCATCGTCACTTTAATCTAACCTCGTTAAGAGGTGTTTTTATTTGATAGAACTGAGATTAAGAAATTAGAACTTTCTGAACTTGGCAATAGAAATCAAAGAAATTTAAAAGGTCTTTCTCATTTCAAAGGTTCTTGTTTTGACAGTGTCACTTTTGGCGGCAATTAAAGCAAATTACCAATGGCGACATTCATTATTATTATGGCCCTTCCATTTCGTCTTCCATAGTCCATAGTTCCATAGCGCTTCTTCCTTCCTGCTCTTCCTGCCCATCTTATTCCCTTTGGCCTGTCAACCTCTGCTGCCATCCCTGGTCCTTGTTCTTCTGGTCTGGAGCCTTTTGTCAAGGTGATTTATCACCTCTAAGCGCCTGGCACTCATTAATTTTTGATTGGGCCAAAAAAGGCAAACGGCGAAAAGATGTTTCGCCCCTCCGGTGCTTGTTGTCGCTGGTTTTATTAAAACTTCATCAAATTCAGACAGCAGACGCAGCAACAGCAGTTCGGGGCTTAATGATGGACTCTGACTGGAGACAGTGTCTGCTCTCATTAAATTTTGCTCAAAACGAAATGAAGCTCACGGATTCTCGCTAAAGTTCATTCAGGTTAATTGACTCTTCCAGCTGCGCGGAGAGCATCATATTTTTGTAGACTTTATTAGCTGATTAGTTTGCATCGCAGTATTAATAGATATGAATCATTTCCACACTGAGGCGCGACTTTTCACAATAACTTCCCTTGAATGGGTTGCATTTTTCGTGATTGCTGCTCTTAGTTGACCACAAAAGTTGGACAATTAATTATGGCGACGCCGCCGAGAACAAAATGGAGAAAAAATTGGCTGCCAAATGGCGGCGACAACAATGACAGCGGTGGCATCGTTTATGGTGGTATGGTGGCAGCCCTGGTCCTGCTACAATCGGAGTTCCGTTGCACATTGTGCGACACACCGGATTCGGATTTTTCCCGGACAGGAACGTTGAACCGTGGACATGGTCACGGCCTTCCTGTTTATGGGCATATACCCCTCCCACCCAGAGCTTCGTTCGTTCCGTTCCGGGTCCGAAAAACTATGGACGCCGCTTCCGTTGACAGTTATTTTGATTTATGCCGAATTGTTGCGAGGGCTCTACGCCCCGAAACGCGGCTAAGAGGGCTGAAAGGAAGGAAGGGGGCCGGGCTGCATGCGTGCAAAGGGTCCGCAGAAAAACGGCCATAAAGAGCGCCCGAGGAACCAACCGGCCACAAAAGAAATTCTAGTTGGCGGACCCCAGAAAAGCACTCAAAGCTCTAAAACAAATTGGCAGCCCCCAAGAGGGTGTGTGTGGGTGAAAGAGAAAAGAAAGAAAAGGTGTTGGATAACAAAGTCCAAAGCATAACTGGTAAAAGCCCTTTTCCTAATAGCCCGCTGACGGAGGCACATACTCCAGCTCAAAGTATTTTGGGTGCTTTATTTATTGGGGGCCAGTGGCAAGTATGTATTCCTCATTCTTATTTTACTTAATCCGATCTAGATTATTGATGACACTCCCTTAAATACAACCTGCTGCTTTAAGCTTTAAGCCACTTTTAAGTGCAGATATCGTTCAGGAAATCATGCCATAACTCAAACATCTTGCTGTGCCGTGGGGAATAGCCCCTATCCTCGCATATTTCCCTTATGTCCCAATATCATATTTCCGTTTAAGCGAATACCAATCTCGGGCTATAAACTCTGTCATCCCGCAGCCTTATCGTTTTGGCTTTTCAACTGGCGTCCATTAACAGACCTCTCCCCGAGCCCTGCCCGGCACTCTCTTATCTTGGCACTTAACAAACTACAATAACAGCAACGGGAACGGCAACTACCAGATCTCAGTCTAATAACTCTAATGGCAGCAATAAAATATCCATATACATTTAAAATTAGCACTCGATTGTGAGTTGGGCAACTCCAGGCGCTTTCCAGGAGCAGGAGCAGGAGCTGGGCCCAAACCCTTATTGCCTGGCCAAATGTGACCGCAAACTACATAAACTATAATGACAAATGTGTGTGCGTGTGTGTGGGTGTGGGCGTATGGGTGTTTGTGTGTTTTGTGGATCCAAATTGAATGAGAATGCTGGAAAAAGGTTCATTCCCAACGAAAATAAAAACCAGGGAACAGCGGAAGGGAAGGCGGGAGACGGCCAAACAACCATTTGAAATAAACCAAATAGTCGCACATAAATGCGGGTGATGCCGGCCCGGACTTCAAGCCCCGGTCTCTTCTCCACTGGCCAACTTGCATACATCATAAATTGTGGACAGTCTGCTGGCCGGGCTCCTAGCTGTAGCTGTAAATGGTCTAACCACAGGACGAAACAACCGGAGTCCCAGCCCCCATCTGCCTCACTCACTCACTGCGCCCAGCAATCCGTTGCAGCGGCGTCCTAACCCGTCGGGCTAAACATCCGGCCAGTCTGCCCTGGCTCTGGCTCTGGCTCTGGCTCTGGTTTTCGGTCTGGGGCTGCTGATAAAAAAGTTGGCAAACAGGCAGTGAAGTAAGGCATAAAGTTTGCCTTTGAAAATGTCTATTTGAAAAGTTTCCCGGCCCAGGCGCCGTAGCTGGTCCACAATGGCGACCATAGTTTGTCGCTTCCGCCGGCCGCTAAACGAAAGTCATTTATTTCGCCCATTTTTTCGGCTCGCTTCATTGCCGCGAAGCGTTTTTAATCAACTCGCTGCCAAATAGTTGGCCGTGAATGCATTCGCCGCTCAAGTGCCAAGCGCCAAGCGCCAAGGGCCAAGGGCAAGGTCCGGTCCCTGAAAGGATTCTGCATTATTCCCGGCAAGTTTCAAGTGCAGTCCGACTTTGATTAGCGAGCTGTGTGAAAGCAGCCAGAGCAATCGAGACTAGACAGTTGAGTCCAAGGCAGCCAATCAACGGTGAAGGGCTCCTTTATTTAAGCCAGATTGAATGAAACCTGACTGAACCCATTGCTCTGCTATCGCCTAAGAGAATAATTCGGAAAGGATTATCTCTACCATAAAATGCATGCTTTCTAGGATACGTTAAATGTTTTTAATTAAATTCAATAATGATTTAATGGGGTTTCTGGATTAAGGATACGTTGAAAAAATACTAAAAATGCATTGGAGCCCAGTTGAGATCCCTTAATATTTTCAGTCATTTACCCGACTAGAAAGCCCACAAAAATTTAACAAAAAATATTGCTTTTATATATCTTCAAACTCCTCGGCTGGCAATTCGAACTCATTCACGATTCATGATTTTTCCAGCTTTCAATCACTTACCACACCGAACAGCGTTTAGGTCCGTATCACACATGCGATTAGCCGGACGAGGGGACAAGGGCCGAGCTATGTATATCCACGGCTGGCAGAGTGCATAGACATCTATTCCAGGACATGCATATTTAAAACTTATTCAGGCATCAAATAAATGTTTACACGACGGCGCAGGGCGTGGAAATCCGTGCTTAGCCCCAACTACTCGCGCATAGAATGCCGTTGGATGCAATTCAGAGTTTGATTCCATATCATTTTGCTATTTCTGCTGGATCTGCTGGCTCTGCTGCTGCGGCGCCCGAAACTATGCAAATAATTCATTTGACAGACAGGCTGGCAAACAAACAAACAAAGGGGCCTGGTCGGGGAGTGGGCGTGGCAGGAGGAGCATGGAAGTGACGATAAAGTGTGAAAATATGTAGCAGGCAAGTGGCAAAGAAATTAAAACGAGCAAATCGTGCCAGAGCAGGAAAAAATGTTGACTATGCCAGTGTCTGTCTGTTCCTTGGGGGAGGCCATAAAGAGACTTGGGCTGGTCATGGGGGCCTCCTCCACATTCCCATGCGTTTCCTTTCCTCTCGCTTCCGCTCACAGTGTAGGCCAAAAGTCAGGAGACTGCTCTGTTGGTTTATCTTTCGTGCGCTCCCTGCCATTCATTGGATGTCTGCCCCATAGCCTCCTCTCCAAGTGACTTTCTCACTTTCTACTAATTCTCACTCACCCCCTTTCTCCTCTTTTCTGGGGTGTGGAAATTTCAATTGTTCTGCCTCTTTTTACCAATTGCTAATCCTAGTATCCTAAGACTAAGAAAACGTTTAATTTCTACCTTAAGGTGGCAGCAACAATTATCAATATTTATTCAGTGATTTAGTAATTTCTTTCATTAAGAATTTTTTACTACAATTGAACAAAAGTACATTTGAAATTTGATCTTTACGCATCTTCTATGCGAGTAACCTTTTATTAAATATCCGCACCCATCGAGGCTTCAAAGTATGCTTTAAAATATTTTCCAGCAGCCAGATGAAAAAAATATTTGCGAAAAATCCGCATTAAAAATTCATCATGTTATGTCGCATGCAGGAAAACCAAAAAGAGAAGGAACGTGGGCGTGGAATGGGGGCTTGGGAATGCAGAGATGAGAAGTACACTAGAGGGGAGTGGAGTCAGAACTCCTCTTCAGACGAGGCACTTTAAATATTTTATGATCTCAACATTATTCGGCAATTGCCGTCAGACAGGGGCGGCTGGAACGGGCTGGGAAGACTTTCCGAGAAACAGTGATACGAGTGGCTGTTCTATTAGTTGTGGCTAGCTTTTTCTATCTCCCCTCTAACCTTACACCCCCTCTTTCAACCATGGATCTTTGACATCTGTCAAAGAAAGAAGAAGCAGATTTTACATGCACATTTCCCTGACATTTCCGCAACATATGCGAAGCAGCAAAATCGGGCAGAAAAAACTTTTGGAAAAATGATGAACTGCCTGAAATCGAACAAAGGCTCAGCCGATTCCGGGGGGCGAGAAAAATAGGGGTTGTAAGATTGGGGTCTCTCACGCGGACTCATCGATGCGGAAATGCGTTGTCAATTCAATTCTGTTCTCACAATATGTGGCTGGGAACCATCTCTTTCCCGCAAAAAAAAACCTTTCTAAGCTGTGGAAACTTTTGTCGAGTGCGTGAGCTGACGTCTCCGGCTGCCTTTGGGCCGACTTCTGCTCCTGTCACGATCCGATATATCCTGCCAGCCTTGCGCGACATATCCGTGGCAGCTCCCCGAACCCGCCCTGTTTCCCCATCCCGCCTCCTTCATCACACACCCAGTGGAGCTGCTGCAATCGCAGATGGCAGCCCTTTTGTTGCCGCCTCTGCTCTGTCATTCCTGCAGCAGTTGCTGCCACTTTTTGTGTCTCCGCAGCAGCAGAAGCAATTGAATTAAATGTGACACCAGTCAGCTTTCTGTGGGAAGCGAGGTGCTCTGCCTGGAGGTGCTCTTGAAATACAGCATGCATTGCGAAAGAGTGACAATAACTGCATTGAATATTGGTCAGGGAAACTTCTTAAGGCAATAACCAGGTTATAGTCAATCTGTCCGTCTGTCTGCCCGTCCGAATAGTTTTTTTTCCAATGCAGGTAATCTATAATTCGGAAAGAGGCCGGATGGGACGACTAGATCCTATAGCTAGGAATAGGAAAAAAATATATAAATTTGATCAAATATATTTAAAAATCGTATATTTAGTTTTAATCCGATTTCTTTGAAAACAATGAAAGTCGGCTAGTGGTCCGATTTTGGCCCTTCTGCGATATTAGTTTGCTAATATCGATGGACTCATCTGCAAGGGTATAGAAACCCTTATTAAATTTCATCAAAATCGGATGACTTCGGTGTTTTTATATATCAAGGTTCTATACACCAGCAATAATGTTTATTCTCGTTGAATTGATATCGTTCGACTATGTCTTAATAATAATAATAATAATAATAATAATAATAATAATAATATTATTATTATTCAAATAAGGCACATATCCCTACTCTCTGAACGGCAATATTTTATAAACGCTATAAGGCTATGGAACCAACTTCCAAATTCCCTTAAAAATATTAGCAATGCAGCGCAGTTTAAAGAAAAACTTAATTCGCACTTTATCAAAGCGACCCTAGCTTTAGCTTTAATATAAGTATAATACAAATTCGATTCAGTACTTAACTAAGAACAATGATTTCAAATTAACTTGTCTTGTGTGACTAGCACATTAGATTATAAGTTTTATACTTGTAGCGTTAGGAAGAACTTTAAATAAAATAAAATTAAATTATAAGTATCATAGAAACGTTTAGTTCCAATTGCAAACTGCAAGGGTATAGAAAGTTCGGTTTCCCAAAAATACCTTTCATGTTTTTGAAATAAAACTAAAAATAAAGATACACTACATTGTTGTTGTAGAAAAACTACCAACTACTTTAATTATTTGTAGAAATATAAGATAAGTGTTAACTAAATGTGGTTTTATATGATTTGATATTGATATAATATTTAATCTTCATAAAGAATTTAAAACTTTATTAGGACCTTCAGGCCATAATGGTTCTAGTTTTATTTTTATTTCTTTATTTTCATTAATTTTATTTTTTAATTTTATAGGATTATTTCCATATATTTTTACTAGAACAAGTCATTTAACTTTAATTTTATCTTTAGCTTTACCTTTATGATTATGTTTTATGTTATATGGATGAACTTTGCTCATTTAGTGCCACAAGGAACTTCTGCTATTCTAATACATTTTATAGTATGTATTGAAACAATGCTTAATACAGCTTTATGCAGAGGCCAACACTGGTTGGGAATTCTATCGGCACGGACCGAGGAATCTAAAAGTAATGCCACCATTGATGTAATATCATAAAGATCGAAGAAGCCCAATCCAATCAAGTCGTGTTCCATACTAATCGGTAATTTTACCCACAATCTCCATCATCAGTAATCCCTACACAAGTTGTGACCAACTCTAAAGTTAAGGTAGTGTATGAGCAAAGTCTCCAGACGACATCTTTTACAGGTGGTCGGTCGGAGCTGCAACGACGTCTAATGAATTTTATAGCCAGGAAATTATTATGCCATCGATGGCCCAGACGCTCTAGCACACTCTGGCACCAACACACACACACACACACACAACTCAGGAGGGAACAGTGACTGCGAAAAGTTTTGCGCCCGGTGGAAGGAGTTGAAATTGGCAATTAACAAACCATTGAATCCAATAAACAGGATTTTAACATTTTGAACAAACAGAGGGCGAGAGAGAGAGAGAGGCGTAGAAAAGGTAGCAGAAAGCGTCGCCAGAGGGCGAAGGGGAGGGGCTGGGAGGCGTAGGGCGGCGGGCGGAGGGTTGTAACTGCCGATTGCTGCTTTCGTTCGTTGTCGCTCTCGTGTTTGTTTATATGCCATTTTTGATTATTTTACGCTGGTGTGTGCGTACGTCGGTGTGACTGTGGCCGTGTTTGTGTTTGCGCCTGAATTTGTGCATGTGCCACAGGATGCCGTTCGCTCCTCCCCGACTGTTGCTGGGCCGTTGCTGTTGAAATTGAAACCTTTGAAGTGTTGGTAAAACGCTGTTAGCTCGAAATTGGAATGAAAACGAGAAATTCATTTAAATTATTCGGCTGCCGAAACCCTGCAACGCCAATCAAAGGAATGTGAGGGCATTAAGTGGGGCCAAAATGAGATAGCCAAAGCTATTTTAATTGCCTGCCCGTTGGAGTGATTAGTGGTCCCTGAGGCAGGCTGCTTTCCCCTGGAGTTCATTAGACCCAAGGTAAAATTTCCCCATTTCTCGGCCCCCAAAACTAGCTTCAGTTTTCCGCTGGCAGCCCTTTTAACTCGTTCGCTTTAAGCCTCCACCAGAGCCACGCCATCTTCATTGCGTTCACTGCGGCATGAATTGATATCTTAATGGACTCTGCCCCAACCTGCAGGTCCTGCCATAATCCTTGTACACTTTTTAATGAGCAACAGCAATGGCGGCGAACAAAGAGCGATTCCCCTAGAATGGAGCCGTACTTGGCCACACAATAGATCATCGTACTGGGAGTCGGAGTTGGACTACGAACCACTTAGACGTACTTAGCGCCCGCGAAACATATGCCGGGATGTATTATTAAATCAAATTAAATTAAATTAATGCTGCTGATTAAAGCGGGCGAGGACATAAACAAAGGCGGTCCTCTCAAACAGCAACGTATAAAACAAAGGCCGGCCGAAAAACCAGTTGGTGGAAGCAACCGAAGCCGAGGGAGGGGCCTCGGAAGGAACCAGAGCCTAGCACGATGGGTAAACATCATAATCGGGTGCATTACGGCCCAAACCCAACTGGAGCACGCACTGGGTCCCCCTTAATTCCCTGACAAAGGAGCGAACAGCCGCCCGGAAATGTGGAAATTCGCAATCAGCATAAAAATTACATTAACATACAGCTCAGACCCGAGGCGAACTTTATGTGTGGATATTTAAATGAAATTATTTTCGCACGGAGCACTGCAAAAGGAGGAAGTCAAAGACAAGCCAAAGGCAGGACACTCCAAGGAACAGGACAAAGTTGGGCGGGGAAGCGAGGGTTCGCGGGAGCTGTCACACTCCAGCGACACAGAACGGAAAGTGATTAAAATCGCATTTTATGCGCAAGCGACGCGTCCTCTTTAAAGGGGATGGTGACCAGAAGTCACCAGGGGGGGGTTTGACGGTGGGGTGGTGTGTGTGTTTAGTGTGTGGCTTCGGATTGGGTCTGGGCTGGGTGCTAAGCGGTACAGTGGTTTCGCCCGGGGGCCGTGGGATTTTTGTCAAGAATGACGCTAATCAACGGGAAATTAACTGACGAACTCAAAGCGTTCCTTCTGAGTGTGGGGCTGAGATGGGGTAAAATTGTTGTGTCTCGGTGCTCGTTTCCTGTGGGCGATAAACCAGCTGACATCTTTGAAAAAATTAATCCTTTAATTTTATTAAAAACATTGATATTCTTTGCACATTCACATAAAAACACTGCAAAACAAGTAAGAAAGCTACAGTCGACTGTGCTCGACTGTGAGATACCCGGTACCTAAACGTTTGCGCTTCACACTAAAAGGCAATATAAATTGTACATACATTATAATAGTCTACTTCGATACTTCTAAAAATATATCGCCTCTCGAATTAGCTCCCGACCTTAACAATTTAATGTCATACTTAAATATGAATGATACATTTTATAGGAAAACATAAAAACCCGCTCGATCGGCGTCAAAAAATGAATTATGTTATTTTTTGTCATTTTTTGCTATATTATTTTGTCATTTCTTCTGCAGTTGGCGCCATTATATCGCACGGCCAAGGCTCTAATGCGCAATCGGCTATAGCTTGCAACAGCAGTGCCTTAGGGCGGTGTGTTAAAATTCTAACCTTATTGCTAATATCTCCCATGTTTATCATCCGATTTTACTGAAATTTTCAGAAAGCGTCCGCTCTATTTCATTCATTTTTGTTATTTATTAACTTTAACCCGAAAAAAACGAGTATAGCTTATTTAACGTTTTTTTATGATTTTTGAGGGCGCAAGTGGGCGTGTCCAAATTTTAAAACAAACTTGATCTGCGTGCAACAGATTCCAATGTTGTCTCTGAGATCTTTTGTTTCACACGGACGGACAGAGGTTGGCACTAACCAGAGGTTGGCACTAACCCATAATACCCGGTACCCATAGGGTGTACCGGGTATAAAAATGCATTCAACGTTTGCCAATCTGAGGTCCAACATCTAAGAAAGGTACAGTCGAGTGTGCTCTCCGAAACTACTATATGTATTACTCCGATCGACTTAAAAAGATAAGGAAAAATATTCCATATTACGAACCTTATTCCTGTGTCTAAATTTCCCACCCAGACCCAAGTAATTATCGCACACGGAAAGATAAAAAAGAAAATCCCTCATTATGTTTGCCTAACGTAAGAAAAACACGAAAATCCTTTTTATCAACAAACGGCTGTAGTGATGAGCAAGTTCTTCGGAACTGGCTGTTCAGCTGTTCAGGATAACCAGACACCCTTACTCCGCCGATCCTCTCGAGGCTAGCTACCTGCCACATGGGACAACCTGCGGTGACGACACTCACTCAAACTCAGACTCCGGGACTCGAACAATATTTATCCGACAGATCGGACTGTGAATAATGCAAACGAAATTGTTTGTTTGACAAATACAATTTTTCACAGATCGCTAAAAGAAAACCTGAAGCCGAAACCGAAACCGAACCCGAACCCAAGACCCGAAAACCGTCAATAAAGATTAGATCGACGGTAAGCGGAGATTGCATTTGCTCTGTAAACACACCAGTAACGAAATAATTCCGAACACCGTTCTAGGAGCCGAGCGGATCATTAACGACAGCTGCTCAACAGGCGGACAGAAGGACGGTTGGACCGGGGCAGGTTGAGCTACCTGATCGAGACCCTCTGGGGAGCGGTCCTGGTCCTCAGCGGACTAATCATCGGGTGGGACCAACCACTCGAAGCACTCGGAGCAGGCGGCTCATTACGGCTGCTTCTGTTTAATGCTTCCATACACATCTGAGGCCCCCTCGGTCGCATTTCTGGTTTTTTGCACCTTGCACCTTGTACTTTCCGGTTGCCCCGTCACTCGCTGTCCCAGTCCCAGTCCTACCTCTTTTCTCCCTGCGATCGATCTCCTCTTCCGACAGCTGTTTCTCGGGGCAGTGCCTCGACCTGCTTTTGTTTTGGTTGTCGGCAATCATCTGTTTGAATGTTTGCCCGGACAGACGGGCCGCTCTTTCGGGTCTGAAGTCTGTAGACCTCGTTGTCTGCACAGTTATTTAAATTTGTCTTGCGGTATGTCAATCATCTGTTGCTGTTCCTCAAATGCCATCAGAGGCTCCTTTCAGATCCGTGCCCGAGGCTGTGTTGTTGAGCAGATCCTTGGTCTGCGCATCCAGTGGATGTACTTTGTTCGCCGGGAGCTCTCTAATTTGAGAGCATTGTGCAAGGGAAATCAGCTGGAAGCGATCGGAGGATGCTTTACGGGGAAAGGACCAAGCTCTCGAGCACTCTAGGTCGGATTCTTCCTTTATTATAAAATATTTCTGTAGTATTGTATTTCCAGAATCCATTGTATTTTAATTTATAGCTGGTCGATCGGTCTATTTTAAAGAAGATATATCAATATACCAATAAAACAGCGAAATAGTACTCTTATTAATACAAGAAATATAAACAAGAAATTAAGCTAACTTCGGCACGCCAATAAACTTCGGCAATACATTTGCAGAAAACATTAAGAAATTTAGAACATATGGCTATAATTAAATTAAAAGATAACATATTATATTGGAATCTGATATCTTAAGAAACAACGAATATCGGTTAATTTGACGAGATATGCTATAAGATGTAGAGGTCCGATTTCGTTCGTTCCGGTATACATACATATATAATAACTTAAATAAAACAACTATTTTGAAAGTTTAAATCGTAACAGTTATAATTTTTAAAATAATTGTAAAATAGGAGTTATTTTTGATCAACAAAAAAATAATTGCAAATTAAGTGTTATTTTTTATTTTATTTATAAATTGATAAATACAAACAAAATTTTAAATAAAAAGTGAAAAAAAAGGTTCATTTCGATTTTTAAAAATAAAAATCACAAATAACAGTTATGATACCAGTTTTATATAAAAATTGAAAAATAAGAATTTTTTTAACTTTTTTATTCATAATCAAAAATAACAGTTAAATAAGATTAATAAAATAAAAATAGCATTAAAAATTTATCCTGTTTCTGCAAAGTCCTTTCAAAAATAAGGTATGCATAAATTTGGGTCCAATTTTTATTTATCTCATAACTGTTATTTGCGATCCCTGGTTATCCCGACTTATTTGTTAATTTAACAAGTAGGAAAGCTAAAGTCGAGTGTGACCGACTACGAGATCCGAGGTTCCCAAAGTACTGTGGGTTGAATAAAATAGCACATAAACATAAACCAACAAAGGAAATGTTGACAAATGAGGACAAATATAGCTGGCAAAATGTTAAGCAACACCCAAAAAACCAAATGTTGCTAGGCCCATGTTGAGCAACACGTATTGGTGCTGGCAACACAGAAGAAGAAGAAGCATACACAGAAACTTTATTGTTTAATAACTTCCATGTTTATCATCCGATTTTACTATAATTTCTAGAGGACAACCGCACAAATGTATTTATTTCATATATATTTACTTTAAACCGAAAATCACGACAATAGCTAAGTTACACCCTTGATCTGCTGCAATAGATAGGAATGTTGTCACCAAATTTGGTAGCTGTAGCGCTTATAGTCTCTAAGATCTGTTGTTTCATACGACGGACAGACGGACATGGCTAAATGGACTCGAGGTCAGATATACAAAATTTGCAATTTCTAATTATGTAGGCCAATTTATATACCGAATGCCCAAAAAACAAACTTCCCTTGAACCATAGAGCAGTGTGGGAGATTCTAATCTCTTGTCAAATGGACTGGAAGCTTCCTCTTCTTGTTAGAAGTGGCCCCACGTCGGGCACCTTGCCTTGGTCACACTAAAAATCAATTTCCATCCAAAACGCTTTCCTTCGCCTCTTCCAGCCCTCGTTGGGAGGGGGGGTACGAGTGGAGGGACGTAGTCTGTCTTGTTGGCTTCGCATCACGTTTGTAAACAAAACGCCCCGCCCACAGCCTCGCGCTCTCCCTGTCTCTTTAAGTTCACCGCACGCCAGGAACGACAAGCGGCGGGGCGGGGTCGGAGGGGAGAGGCAGCGGGAGGGGCGTCGGCGCCCCCGTCTGAAATGCCAAACGAATTTGACTAAACACTTGTAAAAAATACATAACACCCCCGACCATGCGAGGCAGCAGCGCAGGGAGCGGAATAAAGGGAGCTCGCACACAGAGAGGCGGAAGGAGCGGTCGGCAGAGCTGGGGAGAGAGAGAGGAGCTGAGCTCAGCCTAAAGTTACGAAAAATTCAGGAGGGAGAAAGAAGCAGAGAAGAGCTATACATATTTACCCAGCCAGTGAAGTGCACTTCACCAGCGTAGCGGCCGAAGAGAGGGGCCCGGGAGACGAGAACCCAGTATTCTGGGTTGTCCTCTCTTCGCGAGAGCGCAAGTGCAGAGCGGCGAGAGAGAGTGGCAAGCAACACGGAAGTCTCGGCAATACTGGGAAATTTCATAGGCAGTCTGTCCCACAGCTGTTGGCGCGAGTGTGCGAGTGTGCGAGTGTGAGTGCGATGGGGTAGCAACTTCCCACCAGGGTGTGTTCCACTCTTGATGAGCAGCCACCGCAGCGAACTGAAAAAATATCCTGCATGAAAATGTTCTCACGCTGCCCGGCCATGTCCTCGCCCTCCTCTGCTTCCCTCCGCCCCCCTTTAAAGTTAGCCAGGCAAACGGCGAACGGCGAACGGCGCTTTCAATTCCATAGCTCACAGCACTTAATTCCTGCCTGCCTGCCTACCTAACTTCCTTTTTCTCAGGCGCGTCTCGAGCAGCAGCAGCAGCGCCCTCCGCCTGCTGCGCGCGCATCCCTTCGAGCTTCAGCTCCTGGAGGAGCCACGCGGTCCCGCAGCGGGCCAGGATGTGTGTGCGGCTCCGCTCGCGTCCCTTTCGCCAACAACAGGCTGTCCCCGGAGTCCTTCCATCTGTCTGTGTGTATCACAGTTTGTACTTAGCGCCAGATGTTGCACGTTGCTGTTGCTGTTGCTCCCGCTTCTGCTCCTGCTCCTGCGCTGGCTCCTGCCGCCTGTCTTCTTCCGCAAAATCAAGTTTCCAAGTTCACACAGATAGACAGGCAGACATCCAGACAGCCAGACAGGCAGCCTGCCTCGAGGACACACGACAATTATCACGAGCACACACACACAAAGAGACCGGCAGTCGCGTATCCCTTGCCTTATTTTAAGTTGAGTTAATTTTCATAAAAATTATTTTAGTGCCTCGTCCACGAATCCTAAGTGGCCAGGAGGAGGACGAGGAGCGTCCTCTTTGCTCACGCATTGTTGGCTCGGCGCTAATCCGTTTTTGTGTCATTTAATTGTGAGTCCGCCGGGTTGAGGTAGGCCCAGGCATCCTCGCAGATCCTTGTGTGCCCACGCAGGCGACTAGGCTGCTAATGAGCAACTCAAGCTGCTGGCTAAGATTTCTGCTCCTGCGGTTAATCCGGGTCCTGGCTCCGAATGGCTGGGAACTGGAAAGGAAAGTAGTGGGTTTTATAGCCCGACTTAGGCTGGCATGAGGATCAGCAGCGGTGCATCCAAGCGAGATTAACTTTCCCGGGAAGCGCCCTTTAGATGACATAAAACTCATTATGTTGACATTACATCTAATTAAAATCTCTGTGCCGGGTGTCTTATAATTTGGCTTAAAGCCCGACTGCCGGGAAAAGG
This sequence comes from Drosophila asahinai, assembly GCA_008042795.1. Classification (NCBI taxonomy): domain Eukaryota; kingdom Metazoa; phylum Arthropoda; class Insecta; order Diptera; family Drosophilidae; genus Drosophila; species Drosophila asahinai. Next base: position 14,538 of record VNJZ01006163.1, read on the forward strand.
ACAAAACAAGCCTTGGTGGATTTCCCTTCTCCGTTTTCAGACAGATGCCCATTCCTCTTAAAAGTGTTATAGGAAGAAGAAATATTTCTGCCTACATATCATAATATATAAACATAATAAATAATCATAATATAATAATGACAGGACATGAATTGAAGACATGAAAAAATCCGCCTTTCCCACTCAGTCTGCTTTTAAAGCCTGCACTTGTCCCCTTGGTCCGTGTCGCCTTTAATGCTGAGCCCGTAAAAGCACGCCTGCATATTTCAATATTTCCCTTCCCTTTTTCCTTTTACCTTTTCCATTTTCCCTTTTTCATTTTTGTGTTTGGCAAGCCAACAAATAATTTCATAGGCGCACCGCGTGTCCGTTCATCCCGCTTTTTGCAGCACGATGCCTACGCAGCCCCACTCGTCGAATCCGGCTTTACGAATATTATTCGTGCGGTGCGACCCGATCCGATCCGTTCAGTCCCATGCCGACCCGACAGCAGCTGCCTCCTGTTTGGGGTCGAGTCCTCATGCTATTTGTGGAAGTGCTGTGCTGGTATCTGTGTCTGCAGCTGTATCGCTGTGTATCTGTGTGTATTATCCTTTTTATTGCGTGTACTCTGCTCGGAGCTGGCAGCGAGTGCAAAATGTCAAGTTCAGTTCAATAACACCGCTCCCCAGGAAGGGCCAGCCAGGCCCCCATAATTACCTATCTTTAAAGGGACATATTGGAGCAAGTTTTTGATGGTTCGTTAACCTAAAGGCTCTCACCCCACTTCCGCGATTCCTTTAATCTTTGAAATATATATCGAATAGATCTTTTACTTAGCCAATCTCCTGTGAAATCCCGCACGTAGCGATGGCTATAAATATTAAGACAAGTAATTGCCAGAGAAGTGGATTATTGCATTCGCTGTGGGACAACGTGCTCGGCGATGGCCACGCCCGTCGCTTATCTGCCCGGGCTAATTTGACAAATGTACCGCATTCGTTACACCCCCGGCTCCCACTTATAGCCCCCTTTCCGTCCCCAACGAATTGAAACTGAAACCGAAATTGCTTGGCATTACAATTTCGAAAATCAAATACAAAAGAGTGAAAATCGTTGCCATTACACCCGATGAGCCAACCGACAAACAGACATCCGAATAGGGGGACGACGGGTGAGATCTGAGAGTGTTTGAGGAGGACATCCCTATCACCATCCCCATCCGCGAGGGATGGTGATGGGGATGTGTTCCATTCATCCGTACCCTGCCACTTCTCTACTCTTCTCTCGTCTGTCCTGCTTGCGAGCAGGCAACAAATGAGTTATGAAGTGCGCTTTATGCCGGGGATTTTGTGGCATTTGCCCGTCGGTGTTTTATGGCTCGACGGCATCTTGAGTACCTGCGGACTTACCGATTTCTTTACGCCAGAACATTATCACTGTGCCCCTTCGGTGTCGTTCTGGGGAGGTTATTTGAAAGCTTCAGGTCAGAGCTAAATAATTATTAATTTTAACATTGTATGCTAGGCATAAATAAATAAAATAAAAGAACAACGCCAAATCTTCTGGGTCAATGGGCCGACATGGCTTAACGGCAATCTTGAAGGGCAGGAAAACCACCCCAAGCCCAAAAAGGTCCAAATTAGATTATATCGGCAGCAGCATTGCGAACTTCATTGGACAATGGCATAATTATGCAATGGACAACCCTCGTTTCTGAATCGCAACATCGCCGCAGATGTTATCGTGAAATCGTTTACCGTTTTGCAACCACTCCCCAATCGACAGTCGGCAGTCAGCGTTCGGAGTCCAGAACTATGATGGAACACGCGACACACTCGGTTCTTTGTTCTCGCTCTCATTGAGATTTTCTGTGTAGTGGACAGTGGCCGAGTAAGCCTTGAGAACGAGTTCCGATCAAACAGGTTTCGGCTTCTGGCCGGGGCGAGTGTCCAGAGGCAACCCCCGGGCAAGTCAAAGGCTTACCCATCTCATTGATGTTGCTGATGCTGATGCATCAGGGGCTGTCAGGTAGGCACGGAGTCCTCTGCGCGACACTTTTTAAGCGAAGTAACATGCAGCCAGGACAACGGCAGCAGCCAACAATAATAACTTGTTATGGCCTGAAATGTCGAGATAATCCCCGATGGGGTTGCTGTGTGCAATGCTTTTGATTAAAGGCTCAGGGGTGGCATCTCGGCACGAGCTATCCAGCCGGCGTGCAGGGAAGGTAAACGAAGTACTCTCTGTTTGTTTGGACTACTTCAGTTCGATAGCCAGAGGTCACCACGAAGAAGTAGCTCTTTGAGTGACCTATCGCGAACTGCAGAAATCTTTATCCTATCTATCATGGTTACCTTTCAACTCAGAGCAAACCAACCGGAGTTTAATCAAGTCAACCTAAACGGTTTTCCCCCGTTTTTCTACTCCTTTGGCTAACCGAAATTCCACTCCTCGATGGGCCATGAATGCATAATTTCACTGAATGGCTGAGGAAAAAGTCCCCGATTCGTTACTTTCCTCCTTTCCTTTCTCGCCGAGGGGTGTGCCGTGCATCTCCACACACAAAAACACGGACCTTAATTTGACTAGCCCCTGTCTCGCCCCTGGCACGCTGTGGCCCTGCAAATCTGGTTTATAGTCGCGCTTATAAAAAATAACAACAGCGAGCGACGGGGACACACTCCACGAACACACACTACGGAACAGTTTTGGCCAGGAGCGGTGCAGGGGCGGTGCAGGGGCGGCGGCGACTGGCCCGGAGGCCCTGAGGGCCAGCCGCTCCGCTAATATCTACATAAATACATGCAACACGCTGCTTCCGGTGTTGAAAGTTCCATTTCACAAAAGTCCATGACTTGATGTTGATATGATGGCGATGGCAGCGGGCACGGGGCGGCTGATTGGGTCTTTCACAGGGTTGGTATGCGAGCCTGCGAAGGAAGGGATCGGGGGTAAAAAAGCAGCGGGCGATTCCCCCACAGTGGCACTCGGAGGGATGTGCACAGTATGGCGAGGCGAGATGGCATTCCAAACACCCTTTTTTCTGCTCTGGAGGGAGCTGAATTATGAATGCTTTGACCTGGCAATCTTATAATTCGATTTATATTCTCCCTAACCTGATTTTAATCTACTTACGATCGCTTTATGACTATATATTAATAATCCAATATATATCCAAGTTATTTTCGTTTATTTAATAATTTTCCCTTAAGCTCCGTACTCAGACACGCGAAAAGTGTTCCGAAGCATTGAGCCAAAACGAGAGGTCAATACTCACCCTCTCGCTCTATCGTACTGCTTAGAAACAGTTTTCGTGTGTCTGAGTACGGAGCTATATCGAAAACAAATTTCAAAGGGTGGCAACGTTGATTTTCACTGGGACGGATTTCGAAACAAGGCTACACCCAAAAAAAAAAAAAACAAGAGTTTAACCTTTCTACGCATTGTCTTAAAAGTATACTCAACTAGTATAACGGGTTTAGTATAAATTGTATACTTCAAAATATCAAATATATACTACAAAGTATAATTTTTATACTCCATAGTTTCAATTGTGTATTTTCGAGTATTATTTTTATACGAACCTACATCGAAAATTCGATAACATATCGCGTTAGCTGGAATTTAGTGCTTTTCTGTTTGTCGCGTTAGCGATTATTCTGAAGTCTTGGTGCAGATTAATATAAAATGTATACTTTCGTAGTATACAATTATTAGGCATCTTATTAAGGAATTTTTAATACTCAAGAATTTAGAATTCATGTAACAATAGTATAGTTTCTATGACGATTTTTTTTGGGTGTAGTTCACTTACTCTAATTATGTTCAAATTTCTGCACAACTTAAATTAAACTGAGCGAATGTCGAGGAAAATGTTGACAAATCAAAACAAATGTTGCTTGAAACATATTGAGCAAAAAAAAAAACAAATCTTTCTAGGAACATGTTGAGCAGCACCCATTCGTGCTGCCAACACCCAGAAAAATGGAAAACTATTTTTTTCAAGAACATTTCTTCTCACTTTATCTCGAAGAAGCATTCTTGAAATCGAGAGGAATTTGTTCTCAATTTGGTTATTACGAGAAGAAACAATCTTGAAGTCGAGAAGAAGTCATTCTAAATCTTGTGCCTTTAGAAAAGGGAGCTGAGGGGGAAAAGAGAGGAAGTTATTTTTAGATTTGAAACGAGATGACCTCTCCTTAAATCAAGAATAGTTATTCTCGATAAACGGTTCTCAGAGCGAAAATTCTTCTTCTTTATTCTGGTATTTTTTTCTTGGCCTACTTTCGAGAAGAAAAATACCATATTCGAGAACGAAAAGAACGGTTTTTTCCCTCAGTGAACTGATGTAGATATTACAGAAGTTCAGCATACACAGAAATTTTATTCGTGAATAAATTCCATGCTTATCCGATTTTTCTCAAATTTGTAGAGCACATACTTTTAGTTGCTTATATTAAATGTGTATTTAATACTAAATCAATTTTGTATGGGTATCAAATACCACCTGATCGTAATTTGCTATTAAGTATTCATAAGCACTTCAGCGATTTATTTATATTTAAGAAAACATTAATTTATGCCCTGGTAAAATCGTATGTTTATTATTCGATTTATTCAAATTTTTAGAGCACATACTTCTAGATCTTTTTATTAAATTTGTATTAAATATAACATTAATTTTTTGTATGCGGATCAAATTATAGCCACCTGATCATAAAGGGACCTAATTTTTTGCTATTGAAACTTAAGCATACTTAAGAACTTGAGTGATTTATTTATATTTAAGAAAATATTAATGTATGCCTTGGCGAAATCCCACTGTAGCCACACTCGAACCCATTTGGCCCCGCGGCGGAAATCGGTTTTGGTCTCCGGCTCGCATTTAGTCTCGCATTAGCGTTCGAGCCGACTCCGGCCGAGTCCTTTCGAGTGGTAAACGACGGCGTCGACGACGAGCACGGCGTTCGGGTTCGGGAAGGGCGGCAGGCAGGGGTGGCTAGCTAGAAAGGGGTGGGTGGGAGATTAGCGCTTCCCCTCAGTCGCGGCGTCTGACTGAATGTTTTCCTTGCTGTTCCTGTGTGCGGTTCTGGGCTGCTCCAGAGGGGAGGAGATACAGGCCATGACTGCGGCGTTTGGGTTTGTTTGCTCGCTTGTTTGCCTGAATTTTCCTGGCTCCCTCTTCCAGCTCCATGGTTGAACGCATATTGACGCTTATTAATATTTACATTTTTATTTGGGCGCCGCTTCTCGCCTGGCTTGCTCCCCAATTCGACGCACTCAGATCCCTGTTGATTAAGAACTCGCTACAGTGTTATACATCTATATACGAGAGTGGACTGCCGGCTCTTTCTCTGGTTGTCCAAAGTTTGGATTGCTCCCTTTTTAATTGTCAAACAATTTGAGTCTGTGTTTTGTTGTCCATCCGGCCCCGTGATGGTTTTTATATCCTATGCTTCCTGCAATTTGGTGGCTGGTACAAAATTTGGACCCCGGATTTATGATCCTTAATTGGCTCGGTCGGGAGGCGGGTCCTGTCGTTGTTCCCGGGAACACATGGGCAGCGCATTAAAGTAAATTTTATGTTTTAATGCGAGGGATTTAATTAAAAACGTTTTTTTTTTCTCTCTTCTCGTTGCAGGTAACTGGCCCATACCATACCTTTCCAGCCATCATTTCCCGACATACTTTCGGGATTAGGACCTGCACGTGTCCCCTAACCTTGCTCCGAGCCACTTGAACTGTTTGGCCACATTATTTTGGGTTATAGTGCACGCGGCTGCCTGCTCGTTTCCACAAGACTCTCATTTCCACCACCACCACGAGCACCACCAGTAGAAGCACCACCACCATGGCAGCACGTGCAACAACTGCTCTCCGGTGGCCTTGGACACAAATGTTGCATTTTCTGCACACAGCATGTGGCACTTTTCATGCGTGTACTTGGAAAGGATTAGCTGCTTCCCTTCCTTGGAATATCCCTGCGCAGCGTCCATGGGTGGTGGCTGCTAGGGTCATTACGTCCGATCCCAATCTCCATTCGGTTGCCAAGTCAGTCAGCATTAATATAAGGATCAAGCAGCTGTTCCTTACATTGTCCGGAGCATTCTTTGCGAATGATAGGTTTGTCCTAGTGATCGGTAGGAACTCTAGGACAGTTCTTGAAGGAAATCTCTACTTGAGGAGCATTTCCTTTGGGATTCAATTATATATAGCCAGCAATCTAATGGGATTCGCCTGCAGAAATTAAATTCAATAAAATTTTAATAAGCATTTTCATGATGGTTACGGCAAGGACTCTCCAGATGAACCTAAGTCTTGAATCCTACTGGTCCTTTGCTTGCAGATGTCACAATATATTAGCTAAATTTGTATTAAGTCAATGGCTTTATTATGAAAGAGATTTAAAAAACAAGTAAGAAAGCTACAGTCGACTGTGCTCGACTGTGGGATACCCGGTACCTAAACGTTTGCGCTTCACACTAAAAGGCAATTTAAAGGTGTACATACATTATAATAGTCTACTTCGATACTTCTAAAATAAATCGCCTCTCGAATTAGCTCCCCACCTAAACAATTTAATGTCATACTTAAATATGAATGATACATTTTATAGGAACGCATAAAAACCCGCTCGATCGGCGTCAAAAAATGAATTATGTTATTTTTTGTCATTTATTGCTATATTCTTTTGTCATTTTTTCTGCAGCTGGCGCCATTATATCGCACGCCCAAGGCTCGAATGCGCCACCTGTCGGCTATAGCTTGCAACAGCAGTGCCTTAGGTCGGTGTGTTAAAATTCTAACCTTATTGCTAGTATCTCCCATGTTTATCATCCGATTTTACTGAAATTTTCAGGAAACGTCTGCTCTATTTTATTCATTTATTGTATCTATTAACTTTAACCCGAAAATAACGAGTATAGCTTATTTTACGTTTTTTATGATTTTTGAGAGCGCAAGTTGGCGTGACCAAATTTTAAAACAAACTTGATCTGCATGCAACAGATTCCAATGCTGTCACAAAATTTGGTAACTCTAGCTCTTATAGTGTCTGAGATCTGTTGTTTCACACGGACGGACAGATGTTGGCACTAACCCATAATACCCTTGTACCCTATGGGTACCGGGTATAAAAACTTTAAGCAACTTATAGCTCTCAGCATGCAATTCCTGTAGGTCTATAATAGATATTGCTTGGATAGCAAACTATGTATTCAGATAGTACACGAAGAATCATTCACTTGGCTGTTCGGTTGTGGCTAATTTGAAACTGCTTCAGCTTCAGCTTCAAAACTGATTAAATATTAAGCCATGGTCAAGCAGGAAAACTTCAAGGACCAAAAGTCCCATATCAATGCTTTGCCGAATCCCAGAAACCAACTTACAGCCCTATAGAAACCCAAATGAAATAGAGAGCTCTTGACAGTTTCCTTAGTTGTAAAAGCGCAAAATCGAAGACCAATCGATATATCAAGCACGGCACATGTCTTTCCCCCCAGGTATCTAGGATTCCCCCTGTGGCAGCAATCTTGGCGAACTGCTCATGAAGACATTTATATTCATTAACCCACATAACGGCCCATATATCTATGACGGCAGAACTCTGACAGTTAACAAGGCAACGGCTGAAATAGCGACAAATTGCCATTAACATAATTTATATAAACACAAACAAGCGACCTATACAAAGGCGCGGGAGATTTTGATTAAATTCAGGAGCGATTCGGCGTCCCCAGCTCGAAATGCTAATTGTCCTGGCAGCCCAGAAAGATACCAGCTCTTTCCCGAATCCGGAGCCAGGACATGTGTAGTACACGTAGGAAAATAGCACCGCAAGGGGGATTAACTTGGTCACGTGCAGTGAAATCGAAGCAAGGCGCAAGGGTCCCAGACTCGTCTAGTTCCTTTTGATCTGGGGCGAGGAGGGGGGTTGCCAGCTTATCTGCCGCAAGTCGGCAAGTGAAATGAATGCCATTTGTTAGTGGGTCCAGCCTCTTGAGTGGGTGAAGCTGGAAAATAGATTTGGATTTCCTTCGAGGCATCGTGGGGGTTGTCCGGGCAACAGCCCGGAGCCCGATAAGCATCAGGAATGGAATTGCAATGCAATTTTTGCCTTGACACTGCTGGCTGAGGGCAATTAGATAAATGAAGTTACCAGCTAGATCAGATCGCTCTGTGCGGAGGCAGGCGAGACGGGATGTCACGGAAATGCAGGTGTAGAGGTCACCTCCCATCTATTGACACCTTGCCGGCAACCCTTCTTCTGGGATCCCTCCAGATCTGACGCTAATGAGGAGTAGTGCTGCGGAACTCCAACGGCGACAGATATGAAGTAAAATTGCGGTCAGTCTCGATTACAAAACGGCGGCAACGCACGGATGACGACCCGTAACGAGACAGACCGTTCGCCGGGCTGAATCCGATACGGGGATTCGTTTAATAACAAATAACACACTCACATGAGGGTAGTTTGAAGAGCCGTTTTTCTTGGCTTTTCATTTTTTCTATATAGCTCGTAATGAGCAAAAAACGACAGACCAGCAAGGACCAGACAGCAAACAGAGAGGGGGAGCAGGGGAGGTGGACAGACAGGACTCGCATGCAGCTCACGTATGCGCTTAATTTTTTGTTTATAACACCAAACCCCAACGACTTCCGCCCCCTTTATCGGCTAGCTGCGAGTGTCACTTGGGGCCCAGAGTATTTTCGTTTGTTTCATTTAACTTTTTTCCCATTCACTTTTTGTAAATCAAATGTGAAGGTCCATGGCTGACGGCTTAGTTGCCATGGCCTGTTTCATGGCCAGGAGCAGAGGCCTGCCTTTGTCTTTAGCACGCCGTTTTCTTCCATTTATATATTTTTTAGAGAGAGCTTTGGCCCCCAGGCAGGCTGTTCTCTGGAGAGCAGGAATTATATCCGATTACAACACCGCAGTTTGCCAGCCAAAGATAGGGTGGTTGCAATGTCCATCGGCGGCATAAGGGCACTGACTAAGTAATATTTTTTTTTTCGTCTGAGCTGGTACCTTACTGGGTTGCGTAATGGATCTAATGTAAACAGTCTAGTTAAGTGAGTTTTTAATTCCATTATTTTGGTTTTAACTAAACTTGATAAGGGAAAAGGGCACACAAATTGAACGACATCCCGAAGGGAACTCCATGTCCATAGACTGGGGAATAACCCCTGATTTCATTCCCCTAAGAGGTCAAATGAGCAGTTAGCAGTGGCTTTAAAAGCCGGCTTTCAATCCGAAAGAATATGAAATTGTTCTTCTTTTTTGAAACTTACTATATGTTTTTCAATCAACTCTCAAAATTATTTATGCTGCTTTCTTAGGACAAAACTCATATAAAAAGCTTCAAAATTAGTAAACCGAGAAATGCTGAAAACTATAATTCCACAACAACCGAAAAACCACAAGGCAGCAGAGGGTAATGTGAATGGCGATGGTTTCCATGATGCTGACTACGACGTTGAGGGGATGGGGGGTATGTGGAAATACGAGGAAGGGAGCGGGGCAGTGGAGGGTGCAAGCCCAAGTACCGGCTGACGAGAGCGGCCCAGGACCGAAGAAATTAATATTTTAATTACAACACATTTAACATGCGATTATGCGCTTCAATAAACTTCTTGTGGCCAAAACACAAAGGGGTGGCTTACACACACAAACACACAGGCACACGCACTCCCACGCCGCACAGTGGGCGCTAAAAGTGTCATAACTTATTAGAGTACAACGCAAAGCGACATATCCGTTGAGCGCCAATGGAAGTTGGCAAGAGAGAGAGAGAGAGAGAGCTTAATAAAGTGCCAGTCGATGGAACAAGCCAAGTCCAAAGCACGAAGTGCACTTTAATTACCGCCGATGGCTACACTCAAAAAACCTTTCTACGCGTTGCCTTAAAAGTATACTTAAGCAGTATAACGAGTTAAGTATAGATTTTATACTTCAAAATAGCAAATGTATACTCCAAAGTTTAGTTTTTATACTCTATAGTTTCAATTGTGTATTTTTGAGTATTATTTTTATACGAACCTACATCGAAAATTCGATAACATATCGCGTTAGCTGGAATTTAGTGCTTTTCTGTTTGTCGCGTTAGTGATTATTATGAAATATTGGTGCAGATGAGTATAAAATGTATACTTTCGTAGTATTAAATTGATAAGCATCTTATTAAGAAATTTTTCATACTCAAGAGTATAGAATTCATGTAACAATCGCATAGGTTCTATGATGATTTTTTTTTTGGGTGTATAGATACACAGCAGAAAGGCTTCTCCTTAAATAGGGAATTTAATGGGACGACCCAGAAAGTCTTTCACCATTCGATGCCTGAAAGAATGTAAACTGAATTATTTTAACTATTTTTTAATTTTTAAATGAAACAAAAGACATGGAGAGGAAAGTGTAGCAATTATCAGGAAGACTGAAGAACTAATTCATAAGACCCAAAAGTGTACCAATGAATTTAATAGCAAAAAACTTAATACTTGTAGACTGCTAGAATTAATCCATCTCAGTTCTATGTTTGCGTCATAACATTGCATACCTCTCCTTCAGCCCGAGTAGTTTCTCGCTGTGTTCGCTGTGGCTTGAAGAGTCCGAGCAGGGCCTCGGGCCAGGACTCCGGTTGGGATTGCCGACGGCTCCGGATTCCGGATTCCGGAAGACCGACTAGCAAAGGACTAAAGGACTGTCAAATCGCCGCCTTTACAGCGCCGTCTAAGCAGGCGCGGCTGTAATTGACAGCTGTTAGCTAACAGACAGCGGCTAAGCACCTTCTGCTGTTGCTGCAGTTTCACGTTCTGTGGGTGGTAGGCGGACGGTTGATGGGCTACGGGTAGGGGGCGCTGTCGTCGTCGTTGTCAACGGGCTGCGTGGAGAGTTAATCAAAGCGCAGTTAATTGCTCCGCCGAAGGAGAGGCCGAAAAGAAGCAGCGCTGATTGGGATTTTTGCCGGCGGGTGGGATCAGCTTTCGGGCGGGGGGCCTTTGTTTGTTGTTGGCTTACCGTATGTGTGTGCCCTTTGATTAACCTAACCCCTTTTTGCTGCTGTCACTATTGTTGCATGTCTAATTTGGCAAGTGTTGACTGTTACAGGAAGGGTCGTGTTGGGGTTTGTTTTTTAATTGCGGGGGCCCGGCGCCAGTAAGTCTAGGAAAACAATAAATACTAATTAAAATGTATTTAAATACGATACAAACAGAAGAGGACATGTACGGTGTACATGCATGGTTGCCCCACTTTCTGAAGTTCTCCCTCTCCCTGCCCATCCCTTCTCTTTCGCTCTCGCTTGGCGCCAGAAGAAGTCAAAGTATTTGCTCATATGTATGCGTGCACTTATGTTCGTGCATGTTGTTTACCTTCCCGGCTCCCGAGCGCCACCTAGCGGAAGTGCTTCGTAAAAACTTAATTGTCCATGTAACACTTTTTATAGTTCTACCCCCAAAGTCTTGTTCCACCTTAAGTGGCAACTTACACACATAAAGCCATTCTGATTGAAAGTCTTTAATTTCGTTAGGAGAGAGTTATGCCAACAGGAAATCTTTCGTGGTAACTGTCGGCAAGGGGGGTTAGCAGAGAACGAATATGGGGAAGAACATTTGCGATGTCAGCACAAAAGGGTGCTTGAGGAACGGGGAACGAGCAAGGAGCCACGAGGAACGAGAAACGGAGAAAGAGGAAGGAGGAACGACGAATAGGGGGTGTAAAAGTCCGGGCCACTGAAGCACACATTTCTTTTGACAACAGTAAGTGGAGTAATTTGATTTGGCGCATAACAGACGTCAACTTCCATGGAAAACCTCGGTTTCAAATAAATTAAGGAAATAGCAATGGTAGAGCTTATCAAAAATACAGTATGTCTCTAGACCTGTGGGGCCCAGGCAATACATTGACTAGTAAGAATAAAACAGAAAAATGGAGCATAGTGGGTAGATAGGGAGAGAAACAAGAAAGGAAGCTAACCCTTGCAGTCTGAATTGGATCATTGAAATTAGATCCATTTTGGGAAAATTTAAAACTATCGAGCTTTGTACATTTTTATAACATTTACTTACACATTTTACATTTTACAAGTAGATATGTACATTTTCATACAAATCAACCGAACGTTTCTATGACAGATATATAATATAGTTGTCCGATCTTAATGAAATTAAAACCGTAATTCTAAGCCCGTTAAAAACCGCTATATCTCGAAATTTATGAAAATACGTTGAAAAACAGGGAAGTATTAAGTTTTTTTCCATTAATTTTCCGATCATTCCTATGGCAGACATAATAGTCATTTCACACTAAGCTCCATCCCCCATCTACCGTCCACCGTCTATGATCATATCGTCTCAGTTGTCAAATTCCATATATATTTTCGTTCCAAATTTTCTCAAAATATTCCACCATCAATTTGTGATGTTCCAATCTCAGCTGTTTCACTCCGTCTGTAAACGATATTTTCGGTTCCCCCACTGAAAAGTTAACACTCGCATCGGAAAAGTTGCCACAACGAACAAATTAACATAAAATCAAAGTCGAAATAGTTGCTCGTAAATCAGTTGATTGACGGCGTGAACAAGATGGATCCGTCCCTACAGCAAGGCAAATTGCGAGGAAAGACGAAGAAGATGGTCGCCTTCGTGCCCATATCCGTACAATCCACTGAAGAGCTGAACCTATGGCAACAGCCTAATCGCAACCGACTCTGCTGAACTCTGGATGTCCCACCGGATAGCTCTCCAAAGAAGCCGCCGAGCTTATCCACCCTGGCCAGATCGCCATCGGTCAGAGAGTTCCTCCTCCTCTATCTCCCCATCGACTTTTAGTTTACTATATATTATATGATAAGAATTAATAAACCCCAACATCAGTTCCTGCTATTGAGCAGCAGCCAAAATGCGCCTATTTTGGCTACAAGGAATTCATAATATGTGTTTTGCTTTGCATTTTTTCCCTTGTTTGACGTTTGTTTTACATTACCATAACATTGTTTGACGTTTGATTAACATTGAAAGCTGACGGTAGATGGTGGATGGTGTCATGTGAACAGGATTTTCCAAATTTCACCATCTTCTCATCGTTCCCTCTGTAATCACTGGTGCAAGGCCAGCCGTTCCGACATATGTACTAACAGCAATATAAAGATGACTATCTGCAAGGTTTCATTCAGATAGCTCAAAAACTGACAGACTAGTTCGCGTAGCAACGGACAGACAGAATGACAGACGGACATGGCTAGATCGACTCGGCTGGAGATGCTTCCTTCACTGTGTTGCAAACTTCTGGCCAAAATTAAAATACCCTGCAACGGTATATAAAGGTAACATGTTTATAATATTACTAAAACATAGCAATTTAAATCCGTAAAATTCTAAATCTAGCCACAAATGACAATTTGATCGCACTGCAATCCAATGTGCATTGTGTGCGTGTTCCAGCAGAGGAAGGGCTGAGAAATTTTCAGACATGCGAGTCAGGACTGCTTTCACCACTGCTCTAAATGAAGTCTTGCTAGTATATTGAAAAAAAAAACTGCAGCAGGCTAGTTGATTTAGCCATGGCCGTCTTAACTTGATAACTCCAGAATACTGACTTGGGCTTGCCCAAGTTAATTTCCTTCGGAAATTTTCATGGTCCCGGCAAAGATAACAACTCTCACAAAATTTCTTAAATGTTTTTTAAATAGCTTTAAGCTTGTTTGACTCCGCGTGCAATTTACCATTTATTAGTTTCTTATGTTGCTTTGATTCGACTTGGTCCAGTCTGAGCAAGGGCAAACTCAATGGGGCCTTTTAAGCTGATTCTTAGCCATCTCCAAGTGTCGCACTTTTCGGATCTCTTGTATGAGTCATAAATGCAATATGTGGCACTATTGTAATCAGCAGTAAATAGTGAAGTTGCCAGCATCCCCACCGCCCTTTCTCTGCATTTTCTCTTTATTCTTTATGAATCGGGGATCGTAGCTAAAAAGGGAGAGGAAGCCAGCAACTTCGGCGACATCATCCATTCTCATCAGTCGCACTCGCAGCCCGTGACAAAAAGATTGCGACTGACAAAGGGAAATAGATTGAATTGCGTGCGAAATGCGTTTGCTGTGCGTCCGCTGCATCAATGGAACGCTTGTGCCTGCCCTCGCACCCCTGCCGAAAAAAGCGAGACCGCCCCGGCCTGTCTGCTGTCTGCCTCCGTTTCCTGCCGCTGCCACACCCCCAATGCCGCAGCCTAAATGCTGTACGTGTAAAGCATTTAAAGTAATGAAGCAGCCACCGGAGGCTGGGAGGCTGGGACCGGGGAGCAGCTCAGGTTGTCGGGGTGGCTGATGATATTAGTAACATTTGGGCGCCGACATGATTCGGTCAGGACAGTCATTCAATGCACGCGGCCAATACATCAATATGTCGTCCAGTCAGTCACTCAAACGATCCGCCCAATGAGGCGGCAAACGGATGCAGAGCCCAATGGAAGGATGGACCGCAATCAGGATGAAGACCACGGAGTTGCACCAGGAGTCGGAGCCGGAGCCGGAGCAGGAGATGGTGGCCATAGTTGACTGGCTGCCGACATATGTGAGATATGGGCAGGCAGTGCGTTAATTTATGTGCGGAATTTAAATGGATCACCATCCGGCCGTAGACCTAACATACCTCCACCGGCCGGACACCCGCAAATTGTTAAAGCAAGCTTTTCCAGGCGCGGCACAGACATTGTAGATACTAGAAGGAGGGAGGAGCTCCTTGCCACTGTTGGCCCTTGATAAATGTTTGGCTTTACTGCCATGTTGCTGTTGGTTTAGCCAAGTCCCCGTCCACGTCCCCGACCTCCAACGAGAGCTGCTTGCTTCAAGACGAACTCGCTGCGCAGGCGATTATGAGCAAAGTTTTGGTTATTTATCAATTTAATGACTGTGACTTGCCGTCGGCTGGCGTAATTTAAAGCTTTTAGATTGGATTTATATTGCGAAATTAAGTTTAACTGGAAATAAAAGAGATATTAATTTCCGTTATGGCATTCGGCCGCCAGCATCTAGTAATCAGGCTGAAGTTCGCCATAGTGAGTCCCAGGTGCTGGTAGAACTTTCACCCCACTTTAAATCATTCAACCAAATTGAGCTCTCTCCCGGCAGCGATTCGATTCCCTTTGACACTTGGCACCACCTCCATCTCTTCAGCCCATTTACTTGTTTCACTCATCCACTTGCCAGTGTCGCCGTCAGCTTGTTATTGATGGCGCCATCACCAGACCCAGCCCTCGGTTGGCACCTGTTGGGTTTAGGAACTGTCACCGACGAACCAAACCCCTTGGCACCTGGGTGGCTTAGCGCCCGCTCCCTGAGACGAGGGCCTCAACGCTTCGCTGCACTTTTCCCATTCGACTGTTGTGCGGTTCGATTGTGCCAAGAGTCGTATATTTGCCTGGCAACTTCCTCCTGTTCCATTTCCGGCCCCCCTTCCGGATGCCGTACAAATGTCAGCATCATAAACCAATTTTTATAAAATTTTCCAATTTGTTTTGTTGAATTTAAGCAGCAGCTCGGGGTGCGAGTGCCAGGTGTATCTATCAGGGCTGCTCAGTAAATCCCGGCAAAGTAAACACCGTCGACCCGGGGGTTGGGCTTCCAGTCGAAGCAAGATGCGTGCTGTCATTTCGTTTGCGCTCATGACATGAGCACCCTATGCCATCCCCCTCAGATGTTTGCCTTCTGCTCACTGGCCTCTTGATAAATTGTTCAATCAACTTGTTTCGCAACTGATTTGGGCTGTGCCAATTTCCAAAATTTGTGCAAAAGTTTCCTCGAACATCGAACGTCGCAGGATATGGCAGTCCAATAAAGTTTATTAAGCAATCCAGGTCACTTGGACCGCTCAACTTTCCGCTGCCTAGCTCTAGGACTTGAAATGATTCTTCTGTTTAACTTTGCCCCTGTTCAAAGCCAGGTTGTCCACATTGAGTGGCATCTCCTTTCCCTCCGTCCACTTGGATTTCCATTAACGCATCTTGTGTAATGCATTTTGCACACCCTTTAACTCCGTCCCCCGGAAGGCTGTTTAATTTCAAATTAGGGTGGCATTTTCGTGCCATGTGCCTGGGGTTAAGGCACCCTTAAGCTGGGCTGAGTTCGGGGGTCGGGTCTGTGTTTGTGATTTTCATTAATGGCATTTGGCACAATTGCAGCCAAAGCAACCCTTCGGCTCACAAACTGCAATTACTGGCCCTGACTTTGACTTTGCCTTCGGTGACTGACTGACGGGCGGAAGTTATCAAAAATCAACATGGAGCCAGACGGGCTCCCTGCATCCGCATCCGCATCTGCATCTTTATCGGCTATCCCCACTTCAAGTCAATCTTCAGTATTTGCAATCAATTTAATTTCAATGACAGAGCATTTGCATGGAGTCGGTGAAGGGGGGAGATGAACGGACTGCACTCGACGATAGGCTGGATTTTGTGTAAATATGCAAATCGAAAATGCAAATTAGTTGAATTTTGATTTTGTCTCGAGTGAGATGAATGAATGAAAACAGAAGCGGCTCCTTGCCAGCACCCGGTCCCATTCCCTCCGCACCTCATCCCCCACTTTGGAGCCATTGACGTGGAAGAGCAGTTCAAAGAGTGGAGTGCGCCGGCCGGAATAGGATTAGGCTGCCGCATGCGTAAGCTCCGGGAGAGGATTCTCCTACCACAGTGTTTGCTTTTTATAGGCTTTCAGGGTATTCTAATTTTACAAGTTTTCAACGCATTAAAGGCGATATTTCCGACTCGATAAAGTCTGTGTCATGTCCTTTCTTGGGGCGAGTTTAAAAACTGAAATTTCAGTCTTAAAGTGCCGGGACTTGGGCGAGCTCAAATGAGTTCCAAGGCAGGTTCTCTCAGCGGAAAAATATTAAATAAAACGCATGTTTTCCGAACCTTTTGTAGCCTCGAATAATGTATACAAATTTATTTACAACTTAAAACCCGATAACTGATCAGTGATACATGATACCTGCTGATACGAATACATTATAGGCACTGTAAAGTAATACAACCAAATCTGTTATCCTTACTCATTAGTTCCTTTTCGTTTGTGACCTAAGCTGTACACAGATATATCAGTTCCCAGTGCCCGACCGCCTCTGTTCCTGTTCGTATTTCCAACCCTCTGCGAGGCAGTCGAAATTCAGCACACACGCGCGTATAGATCACTGTCATTTCGCGTCAGAAGTCCAATAAAGAGCTCTAAGCACCCATCGAAAAAAAAAACAAATGATTAAAAAAGGGAACACAACCCAAAGCATTCCTCGAGTAACTCAAATATTTTAAAAAGTTAAACAAAGACACACGGTCAACTTGAAGCTGAAGTTGAGGACACTGCAACCCCTAACCGCGGCCGCCTGGCAACCCTGGAACGAGCCCCTGAGCGCCCTCTGCGACGAGCATTTGGCACACTATTATTATAATTATTAATGTTTGCTCGAGAGCAGGAAAGTGATGGGTGCAGGAAGGGTAAGAAGTTCGTCTAGGAACTTCGTTTGGCAACCACAATCCGCAAAAGCAGGGCAAGCATCGAATGAATGTAAACAAAATACATGATCCTATCTCTCTTTAGATTTATTTGATAGAACGATTTTCTCCAGTTAAATCATCGTAACATAGGTAGGAAGACTAATATGGACCTCGACCACGTTTAAAAGGGTTTGTTTTGCTTCAGAGTTCTACAGCAGAATGGTTTTATTCGGACAAGATCCTCGAGCTGCAGAAGAGCGGCAACAGTGCATGTTCGCCGCCGCCGCATGGGAAATAGACACGAAATGGAACGCCAAGCAGTAAATTAAGTGCCCGCTGGGAATTTTCTTTATCGAATTGTGCGGCTGTATGCGTGCTTGTCTGCTGTCTCTGTCTCTTCCCCTATCTCTCTCTCTCACAGACTGCCTGCCCGTCTAGGCTGCGTGCGTAAATGCACTGAGAAAATCAATCAATGACTTCTTCATTCTATTTTTCGAACTCATCGGAGATTTTAAATTCCGCATACAAGGATTTGCATGAATCTCAAACGAATCCTGCTTGATTGTGGATTTATTCATGTTATATCTATAAAAGTTACTCCAAGTTGGTCGGAGGTAACCATACTTAGCAGATGTTTTCCTTTGAAATAAATAAAAATAAATATATACATATAAATATTATTTTAATATATAAATCTATGTAGAAAAACAAGTAAGAAAGCTACAGTCGACTATGCTCGACTGTGAGATACCCGGAACCTAAACGTTTGCCCTTCATACTAAAAGGCAATTTAAAATTGTAGATACATTATAATAGTCTACTTCGATACTTCTAAAAATAAATCGCCTCTTGAATTAGCTCCTGACCTTAACAATTTAATGGCATATTTAAATATGAATGATACATTTTATAGGAAAACATAAAAACCCGCTCGATCGGCGTCATTATATCGCACGGCCAAGGCTCGAATGCGCCACCTGTCGGCTACAGCAACAGCAGTGCCTTAAGGCGGTGTGTCAAAAATTTAACCTTATTGCTAATATCTCCCATGTTTATCATCCGATTTTACTTATATTTTCAGGAAATGTCCATTTTATTTTATTCATATATTTTATCAATTAACTTTAACCCGAAAATAACGAGTATAGCTTATCTAACGTTTTTTATGATTTTTGAGGGCGGAAGTGGGCGTGGCCAAATTTTAAAACAAACTTGATCTGCGTGCAACAGATTCCAATGTTGTCACCAAACTTTGTAACTCTAGCTCTTATAGTCTCTGAGATCTGTTGTTTCACACGGACGCACAGACGGACAGACGGACATGGCTAAATCGACTCGGCTGGTGATGCTAATCAAGAATTTATATACTTTATGCGGTCGGAGATGCCTCCTTCTGCCTGTTACATACATTCTCGGTTGACACTAACCCATAATACCCTTGTACCCTATGGGTACCGGGTATAAAAATAAACCATTTGGTTGCATACTTTTAAGCAAAATGTATACCGATTTCAAATATTCCTAATAACCAAAATTTCCCATTTTAATTCCTTTCTGCTTGTAACCCCTAAGGAAAGATTGTTATTTTCCATTTAGCTTGCATCGATTTTTCGCAGTGCAATGCTCAGGATATACATATGTATAAAGCCAGACCGCTTTGCTGTTCGCTTGCCCCGGCTAAAGGCCTCGACTGGGATGGCTGCCCTCCCCCCTACCTCTCGACATCGCACCCCTGTCCCGATTGAATCGCATTCCCAGTGCCGGGCCCGAGCTTACCCTTTCATTATGGGCTCGGTCGGGTCGGAATCGAAGACCTGGACAACTTTAAGTTCCTGCCATGCGAATTCATCTCGATATTCCTCTGTTTTTATGTCGGCGCGGCAACACTGTGCCCCTCCCCTGCGGCTGCTCAGCTCACTGCATTGTTATGTTAATTTTTGATTATACGCAATCCCATTGTTGTTGTTGCAGGCAATGCGAGTGCCAGTGCGAGTGCGAGTGCGAGTGAGTAAATGGCACGAGCCCAGCTTTTCATATCTGCTGCTCACTAATTTGTGCGCGTGCCGGCGGCTCAGGGCGCCGCTCACCCCGTCGACTCCTCTGGCGGCGCCCCTGAAAATCGCATTTAAATAGTACCGAGCACCAAGTCCTATCCCCTTTTTTCGGCTGTCTGTCTTTTGTGCCCGCAGTCTGAGGGCGTCATGTTCTTCTCAGGTCCACGTGCCGGGCATCAGTTTCAAGTTCGCCCCCAACTAACGCACAAAGGGGTGAAGGCAGCCCTGCTCTTCCTGCACTGCAAAATTAAAAGTGTTGCCCTTAAGTGTTTTGTTGTGTTTCAAAGTTGTTTGTTGCCCCTGTAGCCGCAAGCTTTAACTAATGTGTAAGACGTACAAGGAGCACATCCAAGTCCACAGCCTGAATATGGGCTAAATACTGAGTTTATGCGTTGAGACGCCTCATGAAATAATGTCAAGTACAAAAGTTTTGACTAGGAGCATTTCATTAAGTTATAAGGTGCCAATAAAAAGATGTTCCACTTTATATCAGTGCAGCACCAATAACCATTTGAGAACCATTTCTTTGACTATAATCGAAAGGAAATTGTTCTAAATTTTGATATTTTGAGAGGAAGCAACCTTGAATTCGAGAAGAAGTTATTCTTAATTTTGAGCTTTTTGAGGAGGGACCTGAGGGGAAAATGATAGAGAGAAAAATTGTACTTTGGATAGCTATTTTTAGATTTGGCCACTGCCAAATATAGTAGTAGTTTGTATTAATGTTTTCGACGGCGTTCTTTGATTTGCCTGAGTGGAGCTTTTGGTAGAGCGCTTGGCTGGCGTGCTTACAGTTCGGGGTTCGAATCCGAGTCGAGCCATACAAATAATATAATTTATTTGACAAAAATTAACCTGACATTGAAAAATCGGCCCTTACTAGTTACACATACAATTTAACTTTACATATTACATTTATATGCATACAATTTAATATTACATCTAACATTTCACATATTAAATTACAGAAGAAATATAAAATTAAACCTGTGCTTTCCCGTCCTAAACTCAAGAAATAGTTCACATAAAAAAAAAAAAAAAAAATTATCGAGAACGATTTGTTCTTGAAAACGAGAATAGATTTCCAAAGTGTGTGATATTCCGGTTTTTCAATAGTTCATCAAAACCGTCGCATAAACTTTATAATTGATGCGATCCAAAGGGATAGCCGGCAATTACAATAGTCAATCAAGTTACACTTGGGCCTGGCACTACGCCTCACGGTGCCCGGTGTCTAATGAATGAGAGCATTTTGCGGCGACTCAACGGACACAGGTTAAGGGATAAGAAGGCTTTGGGCGAGGCGGGGAAAATGTGTATCTATTACAGATACCAGGCACAGACACAGCCACAGACACAGAGTTAAAGAGATTGACTCCGCATATGGAGTCCTCCCCTCGGAGGTTAATTAAACCCCTTCCATTGGAGCATTGCGGGGCATTAATGAATATGTATTATGAGTGTTGAGGTGCTAATGGACACGACACGCCACACAATTTGGGGCAGGGCAGTGCCAACAAAAGCGCTGCAGCCGCAAATTGCATTAGAAATTCAAACAACTGGCAACTGGGTGGCAGGAGCTGCTCGGCGCCCTTTCCCGAACGCGAGCCCCCAACGCATCCTGTTGAGAGCCGCAACTAGCGGAAATGTTCGACATGGTAGCGGGGCGGTAATTGAATATACAAAATGCCCAAGTCGAATTAGGATCAGGGGCCCGAGCTAAACCCTCGCACAAGCTTGCAAGTGGATGTGTGCAGATGGAAATGTGGACCACGTGCTAACCCTTCAGAAATGGTTATTGTTGTAAGCCGATGGACCGCCGTCTGTTCGACGGAGTTAGCCTCGGCTAAAGCCACTTCCCATTCGACCGCCACTCTCAAGGGTTTATCGGGGAGCACTAGAGTTCGCTCAGTGTATACTCGGACATCGTGGGAGTTTTGACAACTGGCGTGGTTCTCCCAGCCCTTGCCCTTTACGCTCTTCCGCTCATTGGATGTGCAATTGTTGATCCCCTTCTTAAGAAGGTACATTACCTTTTCCAATAAACAGATAGTGGCAAAGACCTGTTACAGGTAAAAGAACAGATTTCTTAAAAGGCTAATAATCGATTACGAAAATATATTCTAAGCAGACTCAAAGATGCAGCTTGTCAAAGTTTTGAAACCTTCAGCAAGGGTGTTCAAGTGGTCACACTAACATAAATATTTTGTTTATGAGTCACTTTTTGAACGATGTTCTTGTCCGTTGGCCTTTTGTAAACTTTAATCCCATCTATATGGTTATTTAGTTGCAAAGCGTTTAATTTGATATATTTTACCGCAGCTGGCCCCTGCTCTTTAACCTTCCTGTTTCCGCGTACCTTCCCCTTTTTTCCATTTGCACACTAAGAAAAACAACGCCTAAAAACAACTCAAAAGGCAAAAAGGCGGTGAATTTACGTAGTATTCTCTCATTAAATGAAGGCCGAAAGACACCACATAACATAAAGAAGCAGATAAAAAAACCTGTTGCTAATCTAATACTAGAAGGTGGCAACCCTTAGCAGCAAAGTCTAAAAAGGTTAATAAAAATTCGAAGCAAAAAATGATATCTTCCGGAGTGCGGTGACAAGCTGGAATCCCTATGGAATGGTTTGGTTTCTCTCTATTTCTCTAGAGATATCCGGAGAACCACCGTACATACACAAATTTAAAAATTTAAAAAAATATTTTAAAAACCCTATTAAGTCATGAAAAATATAAATTGATCAACCCAATCCCCCAAAAAGATGTGGAATCCCAATCGGATTCAATATTATATCCGAAACATTTCTCCAAGTGCATCTCTTCAGCTGTCTGTTCCTATCGCATTAATTGGAATCGTTTTACTTACATTTGGGACCCACATTTGGTGGTGCGCCGGTTAATGTTACTACCGGTGATTCTGGCTTCGTTACTGTCGCTATATCTGGGGTTCCTGCCGCCCCGATATCTGCAGTTGTTATCTAGACTTCTTTTTGGCTGCAATTTTCATTGCCGTGCGGCGTGGCCTGGCCTGGACTTCGGATGGGGCTCGGCTCGTTAGAGCTTGCGTGGGATTAACCAGTTTTCGGGGTAGATGTGGGGTGTCCTATTGTTCCTGTTTTGATTGCTACGTGCAGATGTCTGGACGCTAACGTCGGATAACTCGGATTCTCGAAAAAGTTATTTCTTTATTTTCACCGCAAACCTTTTTTTTCGCAGACAGCAGACCTAATACCCTTTCCTCTTCTCTCTTTTCTCTTTCAGGTAGGTGAACCCGTCGAAACTAATAAGGTTGCACTTGCGAATGGGCAGAGAATGCGGATAAGTATAAACCCCGAATATCTATTAGAATAGGCACGCCCCTGGAAGTCGAATTGGGGCCAATAAAAGGCGAAAAACAATCATTTCCGGTTTGAGTTAGGAGGGAGCCGTCGTATTGTGACAGCCACCAGGCGATGAAAACGAAAGCAGCCGTCTTGCCTGCCCCCATATGTGGCCTCAGGGCTCTTTGTTTCCACGGATCCTATTCAGCAGTCGGCACATGCAGCAGACAGCGTTCTTGCTGTTGTTATGATTGGCCCGGCTCAATGAGGCCTGTGAATGAAATGTTTATTAGCCTGATTATTGTTCATAGACCAGCCGCACCGCCCGCCCGCCCGCTCTGCAATTGATTTTCCCACAGGCGGCTGCAAGTCGGTCGAGTCACGAACTTCCTGGGCCACGCCCCCACTGCAGCCCCAGCTAAATTAGTAATTGTCACATTGCGACGAATGCATCACGGAGGGGTGGATGGAAACCAGAGTAAAAGGAATTTTCCTCCACTGCTCCTCTGGAGTTGAGCAAACTGTTTGCAGTCATTGAAAGCATCCCCTTCTTCTCCCTTCTCCCTTGGGGTGGTGCAAAATTCGTAACAATTAGCACTCAAGATAGATGGCATGGAAATGGATGGAAATGGCAGGGAGAAATTGGAAATAGAAGAGAGACACCGGCAAGGAAAAATATTGGTGCAGCTCCGATTATAACAGAAATGATGACTGTTTTCTTTGAACTCACCATTTTAAAGGAGAACGATCGATGCTGCAGGGATCTCAGCCACCTTTCGCTAGTAGTTTACGAGACAAATGCGTCTTAATTACCTTTAATCTCTCAGCTCAAGAGCCACTTCTATGCCATGTCCCATGTCCCTCCCGCATGCTGAGCTCCATTAGCGTCACACAATTTGTACCTACCGAAAAAACAAATCTATCAGAAGGGGGCCCCACAATAAAAACCAATTCCAATGAAATTTTTCATTCCACCAAATTGAAAAAGCGCAAAGAAAGCCAGAAGACAGGCGACGGACGGACGTCTAGCAAACAAATAGCCACGGACCCGGACCCGAAACTCCGCCTCTGTTAGAATACAATAGCCAGGGCAGGGCAGGAGCTGAGAGAGAGGGGAAAGAATCTCGAGAATCCCTTTTTATGGTGCAGCAGAACTCGGGCTGAATGAAAACGGCGGCGGAGAGACGACCAACGCTAAGTGGGAAACTGAGCAAACAGCGCGACCGAGACCAAGAACTCCCCTCTCTCCTCTCTGAGGGGGTGGATAGGCTTTGGCCATGACGGCTACGATGATGACGATGACGATGTCGATGACGCTGTGCCTATGTCCGTAGCATATTATTAAGTGTAGCCAGAAGCAATTAGGTGTAGATAAGCAAACAATAATGTTCCCAGTCACGTACCGTCGCCCTACTCTGGACTCCGGGCATTTCCCGACCTCAGAGAGCTGGCTTTGGATGGTCTGAGGCGGCTAAAGGTTCTGTTGTCCAACTGGCATCTAGTGACTTTCGGAACATCCAACAGCAGATAATATTTAGTGGCTTTTTTCGTTAATACAGATAATTTCAGTATGTGGCAAGGATAGCGTGGATAAAAGCACCTAACCTAACTCGTTCTTGCTCCTCTTACACCTTTGAGACTTATCCCTACCTTCAGGCAATTTTTCAAAGTCTTACATGGCCTTTTTCGGGACTGCAGTTCGATTCTTCCGAGTTAGCGACAGTTGCAAAAGATGCTGTAAAGACCGCTGTCAATGCTCCCAATAGTAGCGCACACCCTCCAGTCCCCATATTTCGAAATCCTGAAATTATCCAGATCTACTTCAGTGCAGCAGTCTGCAGAGGGAGATTAGAGGACGACAAGGCCAAGGAGACCAGGAGGCAGAACCAAATCCAGGGCTGGACAGGGGTTGCGCCACTATTGGTGCATCGACAGTGCTTATTGCAATTCATGCATCTATCCATGGGTCGGGTTTCGAACTTGAGCACATATGGGTTCATGGCCAGCTGGCAGCCGATCGAAGGTGAATAAAAGCAGCAGTAGGTCTTGATGAAATCTGCGACAGGGGAGCGTGATTGAAGGGGCTTGCAGGCCGGCACAATACGAACCTGCGCGGAAGGGGTAGGGCGTGCAACGCTCGTATGTGCCTGGGAATGGCCCAATCGAACTCGTGCGCAATTCTTCCTCTGTAAGCAAAGTCTCTCTTATCTGGGCGCCCGGCTCGCAGAAGTAGCCAGTGACATTGACCTCACAGTGGAACTTCCAGACCTCGTTGCAATTGACGCACTGTCCCACAACGCTTGCTAGGGATTCCGATGTTATTCGAGGGATAAACCGAGGGCCGGGCGGGGACTCACCTGGTCCTAGGAGCAGGACAGTGACCACAAAAAGTCGGTACCCAGATAACATTTCCAGATACCAAATAAGTGTAATGTGTGTGTGTTTGTTTTTTTATTTTCTGTACGAGAAAGTTAGCCAAATGATTAAAAACTCAGTGTAAATACATTTCCACACTGGAGTCCTGCCAAGATGCGGCCATCAGGTCAAGACCGCGTCCATAATTAACGGATGGCGAATGACGTTTGCATATTCAGCGATTCGATTGGTCTTTAATGAACTCTTCCTCAGATGACCGAATTCCCCAGAATTCTGAGCTCATTATGCTACGTGGGCTGACAATGGCCGAGGGTTCTTGGAAATCTCATCTCAGCAGCAGTTTACAGGGGCAGCCAAGAGTGGGCATTAATAACAGGCGCGATTCTCACTTCGCTGCGATGCCAACCTTCTTCTCTTATACGAGTTTTCAGCGGGAACTCTTTTTTCCCATGAAATCATTTCCGACCCTTTAAAATATATATGTTCCTTATCAGCATCATCAGCCGAGTTGATCTAGCCATGTCCGGCTTTCCGTTTCTGGATAAACACTCCCAAATACACTGAGCACTGAAGAACAAGGCTGTAACATAAGTTCGATGCTATCACTTTAAGAGTCCCTCGTTTTCTGAAATTGTGAACCCATTTAAAGAGAAAAATGTCAAAGAAAAATGTAAATAAAGTCAAGTGTTACAGTTTTGCACTAAATATATATTTGTTGCTATTATTGAATTAAGGGTTTGAAAGTTTCAAATTGAAACTCAGCAAATAGGTATTGTTCTTTTTCCATCTTATAATTTTTGAGGAAGAAAAAATGTTCAAACAAAACAAAAATACAGCTGAAAGGATCTTATACCTTTACTTCTATATGGATCTTTGATGTTGTGTACCATTTTAAAGATTTTTAAACTATAACATAAATGACGTGATGAAGACAGTGATGCCACCGATTTATTAAAATATCACTCGAATACGCACAATGTTTACATTCAAGCATTGCTGACAAATGGAAAATATTAGCTAAAGCTAGCCATTCTTAGCGTAAAAGAGCTATTTTTTAAGTCATAGCCATTATAAAAAAAGTTTTTTTACATATTTAAATTAGTACATACACAAATTCAATTCAGCTATAAAAAAAAAAACAGCCTGTAAACTGAGCTATCTTGTTAGTCCCACAGAAATTGATGGACAGAAGGATATATCGACTAAGCCTGGGAAAATCTGGTCAAGGATAGGATTGGAAATGCCTCTGTTATATCGTTAAGGACCTGCGATCGGAATTGTAATACACTGCAAGGGTGTTAAACGATCGGAGTGACTATTCGCGAATGCTGCTCAAACTAGACCCTAGCAATTCTCAAAATACACCACTTGTTGTTGGTGGCACTCTTGGTAAAGGGTTTCTGCTCTGTGGTTATCCTTTAAATTCGACAGACAGTGCCTCGGTTGGTGCATTGTTATTCAAATGCTCCCATTAATACTTCAGTGGCAATTGCAAATACGACGCCGACAAGCGCACGAGGACCTGTGAGCCTGGAATGGATGCGAGTGAGTGGTTTCTAAGGCCACACGCCGTGTGTGAGTGCTCCTTCGAGCCACTTCCGATCCCCCAGCCCACTGAGATTCCGTTTCAGACATTCATATGTAAATTCCTGCGACTTCGACTGCCGGGTGACGGTTATTCTATGGCCATTCTCTACTCCTTTTGTCTGTGGACCTGGCCAAGGTTCCTGCTCCTCTCGGAAATTAAATATAGGAAAATGGAGATTCAATTGTTTTGAATTTATTAACCTTCGTTTGGCATTAATGGACTGGCAACCATAAAACTCTTCCCTCGCACTCATCATATACATATTTCCAGATTGTGTCTCCCGCGCAGAGGGATTGGGGATGGCACTTATAGTTGGTGGCAAACAAAAAGAAAAAATTAAAATCAAAATCATTTGTACGACTGCATTGGCCTGGGGAGAAACCCCGCATGGTACCAGCAACAAAGAATCGGCAACATCAACAATGACACCACGCAACATCAATAATAGCAGCACCAACAGCAACAGCAACAACTGCCACTATCGAGCCCACATCATCGCCATCGTCATCCCCCAAAACGTATTAAGTTTCAGTTGCCATTGCCTACCCTCCACTGTTCCTCAGGCTCTCCTCGTGTGTTCTGGGTCCCTCGAGCATTTCATGAACTTATCAGCTGTGACCCATCGCCAGCTTCGATCTTGGACTGGTTCCATTTCTAAATTCGGAGAACCGGACTCGAGGAATCTTCCGAGTTCTCTCGCCTGATTAACGGCCAGTTAATGTTAATGAATTTGTCTGCGAACAGAGCAGGTCGGGGTCACCAATCAAAGTGCTTCATTTTATTAACGCTACTGTCTAATACCGCACTTGGGTGCATACTCTAAGCCCCAAAGATTCGCCATATATAAAAAACAAGAAAGGAAAACTTCGGTAAATACCCTTGGAGTCTGCAATTTGATCATTGAAAGTGGATTAGTTTCGGTCAAATTGTAGAAACACCAAAGTTTGTAGATTTTTATAACATTACCATTGCATATTCATATAAATCAACCGATCGCTCCTATGTTAACTCCGATCTTAATCAAATTAAAGCCGTAATTCTAGAACCTTAAAAATCATCTATATCTCGAAATTTATAAAAATACGTTGAAAAACAGAGAAGGTATGATTTTTGTTCCCTTAATTTTCCGATCATTCCTATGACAGCTATAAGATATAGTAGTCCGATTTCAACCGTTCCGACATATGTACTGCAATACAAAGAAGACTATCTGCAAAGTTTAATTAAGATCAAAAACTAAGAGACTAGTTTGCGACTCGGCTAGTGATGCTGATCAAGAATATATATACTTTATGGGGTCGGAGATGCTTCCTTCACTGCGTTGCAAACTTCTGGACTAAATTATAATACCCTGCAAGGGTATAACAAAAGAGTTTTGTCTTATAAATTTACCAAATGTTCCTATGACCACTATATGATGTAGTCGTCCGATCTGACTCGTTTTAATTTATACATCATTAAAAATAAAACTATTTGTAAATTTTCGGCCAAATAGCTGAAGAACTGAGAGGAGGTAAATCTACTCCCAATCAAGGACTAAATAATACTTATATTATTCCCTGTAAGAGTATAAAAAACACTATGTGAAAACAATTTTTGAAGTGCTTAGCAGGTATAGACAAATAATTCCGCATGAAACTAGTTAACAAATAAGTCAGTACTCCGACTCTGTCAATCTCTCGTCTTGCGATTGCCAAAGAATTCGGAGAGATTTTGTGTAAATTGCTTTTAACGTTGATTATGTTTCAACTACTTGCTGAAAGTTTGCTTCCTAGAAAATATGCTGATATATAATTTGAGCTTACAGAAGCAAAGACTTTAAAAGTTTCTCGTAGAAATGTGCTCGATCAGGACTTTACCATCCAAACCACTTTTATGTCCTTTATTTAGACTAAGAGTAGAGTAACTATTACGTAAACTCAAAAGAAAAGTTACTTGATCCTATTTTATTTCCCCTGCAAAGACCAAGCGATAAGTTCGAGTATCTATAACTATAACATTCCTGCACTTTTTTCTACCTTTGCTCGCGTAGCTAATTTTGTCCGATCCCCTTCGGCAATCCAATTTGTAAGACCCCCAGATCTTTCGCTTTTCCTCCCTCTTGTAATGATAAATCATCTTTTGTTTTCTCGCTTTGTTTTTTTCTGATTTGGTAACCGCTTCCCCAGCTCCATCTTGGGATGCCTCTTGAGCGATTCAGTTCCAAACTCCGGCATTCGGTTTCATGCCGAGGCTTCTTCACTTTGGCTGAGCATTCGAAAATTTCAATGTAATTTCACGACTGTGGCGAGCGCACGCATTTTGATTGATACTTTAGCACTACTTAAAGGCCATCGGCCTCTTCCCTGTCCCCCTTTGCCCCTTCCAACTCTCAGACTCTCAGTTCCAACGAAATTCAATTTCGAGCGAAATGCATTCTGTGGATTCATCATCAATCTCTACCTTGCCTCCCCTGGCAGCGCTATGGTCACCCAAAAAACTTTATTTCCTGCGGCGTTTCGATCTTTCGAATGCCTGCGACGCTCATTAGGCGACAGGAGAGGCTCGCTCGCTGGGCAGGTGGGAGATGTGGGCGTGGCCAACGTCCGGCCTCGACTCTGACTCCGGTTCGAGTTCGCATTCTGGCTCATTTCGTATGCCGTTAGGCGGCCCAATGTAATTATTCAATACATTTTACGTGCCCCGCAAGCCAAACATGGCCTGTGCCACGCCCCCAACAAGACCGCACGCCTCTGCTCTGCGCCGAAGCATGTGTGACGCTTCGCTGGGGCTTTCCACTTGAGCTTCATTAGAATATGTTTGTGTCTGCAATGTGTCGTTGACTTGCTTTCGCCTGACCAGCGCCTGCTTGCTCCTGTCTCCCAACAACAGCCGCCCATCCTTGCGCCCGCTTCCAGTTGGCGCTTTCGGCGCACTTTTGCAATTTATTAAGCATTTTATTGCGCCCCAAGGCGTACTTGCCCTCAAGTATACATAGGGCTCCACTGAAAACTTGCGGAATTCGAATTGAAGATGGAAAGGAAGGAAACCAGACCGCATGGCTAAAAGCAGGACAATTAAAGGTACAACGCCCTGCAAGGCGATGCTGACACAGGTGGCTTGAAAAACCAACCAAAACCAAAAGTTCGATTGTTGAAGAGGGCTGAGAAAAATAGATACATACATAAGTATATGAGCAGGACCTTCAGGGAAAATTTGCAATTCATGCGGTTTCTAATAGTGTAAGCACTTAGGGATTTCATGGAATGATGACTTAAATTATTTTTATTTTTTGTCCAAACATGGTTCCAGTCATATTTCACAAGACTTTTCTAAAACTGTGTCAATTAAATTATTTTAATAAAGCTGCTAACCAAGAAAAGGTAGCTAAAGTACTAGCGAAATGCAGTGGGAGTGGGCTGTACGTTTTTTTTATAAATTTGTTTATTCAAACTGTTTGTAAGGGATGTGAATATCATATAATTTTTGGAAACAAGTTGATCGTTGCTCGAAGTGTACATATAAGATGCTGATTGGAGTGCTAAAAATCATATGGCGTTATTCATCTTCTCGTTATATTGGGCTCTCACGCGCAGTCACAGCTTCGCGCTGAATACCTCACGGATCGTCAAGAGCATCTCTGATTTAGAAGAATTATCATAAGAAGAATAAAGCTAATGAGGTAATCTCCGTTCCCACGGCCGTCAATAAGGAATACGATCTTCTGATCACTGTGGACGACAGTCTACGTAGTGACGATGAGCACCGAGACTACTATATAGAGCCGTAGAATTGAAAATCTGCTACGATAGCCCGATCGGAACCATTTATATCTTGATCGAAAGGCATTGTTAACCTCTTTGAAAATACATACTAAGATTTTTGCAAAACGGATTAGTTCAGGAGAAATGGGAGTGAAAGTTCGAAATTTAAAATGTTGAATATTGGAGCTCTTGGGGCCGGCGGAGCAAAACTCAACAAATTGTTTATGTCGTTGTGATCTAGCTTCAAATACAAATGACACCTCAACCATCCCGATCCGATACTCCGTTCAAAAAATATTAAATAAACAAGATTTTAACGGCCTTTCCGAAAAGAGAACGTTTGTCCTGTTGTCTGTCTGTCTGTGTGTCGATTTTTTTTTTTTTTTTTAGAAGCCTGGAACCACTTGTATTTTATTAAACAGCTCGAGCTAAACATCTTTTGTTCTAACACTTTTTGGTTTACCCGCTAGTTTGGCGGAAAACCGGCTAGAAAAGCTAGATTTCCCGCGCCCATAACTTCTAAATGACTAAAGCTACAGAATCGTGCTATACGTTGTTTTTTGAAATAATAATAGCTTTGCCCTGACATAATTTATCTAAATATTATATTTAAGAATTTATAATTAAAATCAATTTTTTTTTTTAAGGTTTTGAAGTTTTTTTAAAAATGGCTCTAAAAAATGGATAGTCACTCAAGGCCATATAGTACACCCTGCTTTGTATCGCCCTACAGTATCTGTCTACAGCAGACCCATCTTTAAATTCTGCTGTGATCCAATTCTTAAATTGTCATCATAGGATGTACTCGTGCACGAGTCGAATACCAGCTATATAAAAAACGCAATCCGTTCTTCGACACTTTTCCAAACTCATTTCAAACTTCTCCCTTGAAAGAAGCTGGTTAAATGCGCTGCTAGTGCAAGAGTAAAGAAACACAGGCAAACACTACGCACACACACACTACGCGGAAGAAAGATAGAATTGATTGCCCGACAGGTTGGCTGAGCGAGCGAGAGGGCAGATGGCAAAGAAGTACCAACAATGTCAAAACAAATGTTACATCGGCGCGCGAAAGAGCAAGGATGAGGCTGTGGGAGCAAGAGCAAGAGGGAGGGGTGCCGTCAGCAGGCGGTGTGTTTTTATGTCGACGTCGACGTCGGCAGCACAGTCGGTGCTGGCAGCTGTGATTTGGTGTTGTTGTTCTTCTATTTGTTCCCGTCAAACAATGCGAACGCTTTCCTTCTCTGTCCCTCTTTATCCCTCAATTCCACTTTCTCTCCCTCACACACGAAGGCCCGCGGCTTTTAGATAGCTCTGGAGGATTCCCGAGTAGTTAATGGAATATATTCGGAATTGACATAATGCCCGTCCGATTGACAACAACAGAGAGCAGTTGCAACAGTCCCGGAAAGCGGTGCCCAAGTGTTTGGCTAGCCAAAGCGACATTTGCTGTACCGCATGCAGTCACGAGTTGGCAGTGGTTATTGATAAACCGCAGACCGATCGGAGAGGATTTCGGCTTCAGAGGGTGGGCTGAGAGAACTCGCCGTTTAAAATTTCAACTAAAACTAAAACTAAACTCGACTCTTAAAAGCCTCAATGAACGAAACTGTGGGTGTAGCGTTACACCAATTCATTTTTAAGGCTAAAAGTACTAAATTTAGGGTTCGAAACATAACAAAGATGCGACCTATTCATTTTTGATACAAAACCAAAAAAAAACAAGTAAGAAAGCTACAGTCGACTGTGCTCGACTGTGAAATACCCGGTACCTAAACGTTTGTGCTTTACACTAAAAGGCTATTTAAAATTGTTCATATGTACATTATCATACACTACTTCGATACTTCTTAAAATAAATCGCCTCTCGAATTAGCTCCCGACCTAAACAAGTTAATGTCATACTTAAATATGAATAATACATTTTATAAGGACACCAAAAAATTAATTATGTTATTTTTTGTCATTTTTTGCTCTATTCTTTAGTCATTTCTTCTGCAGTTGGCGCCATTATATCGCATGGCCAAGGCTCGAATGCCTAAAATTCTAACCTTATTGCTAATATCTCGCATGTTTATCATCCGATTTTACTGAAATTTTCAGAGAACGTCCGTTATTTAACATTAATTTTTTTTATCAATTAACTTTAATCCGAAAATAACGAGTATAGCTTATTTTAAGTTTTTTATGATTTTTGAGGACGGAAGTGGGCGTGGCCAAATTTTAAAATAAACTTGATCTGCGTGCAACAGATTCCATTGTTGCCACCAAATTTGGTAACTCTAGCTCTTATAGTCTCTGAGATCTGTTGTTTCACACGGACGGACAGAGGTTGGGACTAACCCATAATACCCTTGTACCCTATGGGTACTAAATTCCAGTATATGCATTTGACATTATGAAGTATTAAATCTATTCCAAACTCGTTATGCTGCGTAGAAAGGTTAAACGCTCGTTGTTTTTTTTTTAAGCAGCTAAGCAGTAACCAATTTTGAACTAAGAGAATTTGACAGCCCCTAAATCACTTGGGTGGAACTCTCAGGTTGTGTACCATTCTTCAAGATTTGCATACTAAAAGTAAGGTCTTGGACTATAATCATTTAGCAAGCATAAAATATCAGAAGAACTCTTGTAACAGATTTGTTTGTCTGTATTCTATTTGGATTGTTTTTGTTTTCCTCTGAGTGAACATTGGTGCTGGTGTTAGTCCCTGTGCTTCGTTATATGTTCGAGCCATGACCGGATCCAGTTCCAGGTCCAGCCTGGTCCTCGGGTCTTCGGCAAAGAAAGAGAGGCAAGCACAGTCAAATTGCGTGTGCAAACAGAGCTGAGCTGCAGCTTCATTAGCGAGGGTTGCTCAGGACAAACACATGCACACATGTGTGCACTGCCGTTTTATTATTATTTCCTTTATTGTTTCCCAGTCGGACTTTCGATCTGTAAAATAGTACTACTTTCTCGTGTAATCGCTCAGGGGGTAGGTCCTCACCGTTTATGTAAAGTTCTAATTCGCTTTTACTCATGCGTGGCCGGGGAAATTCGTGTACTCGCACCGTCGCTGCTCTGCTGCAGAGGAAATTCTTGCTGAGCGCTCAGTAGGGAAATTCCCTATAAGAATTTCCTGCTCCCCAGAGAGCATGAAAATCTTGTAGACTGGGGTATATAGAATTCAATAATCCCCAGCGAAATAAAACATTCAGAAAATATTTCAAATACATTTTTTTTTTATATTTTTAATTTTATTTTAATAGTTTAGCTAACTATAGATAAAATATTATTATAAGATAT
>VNJZ01006166.1:0-12770 GCA_008042795.1 Drosophila asahinai
ACACTCTGCTAGCTTTGTAGTGAGGTCGCGAAGTGGGCGTTCGGGGTGGCTAGGCTTCGGCTGGGCGATACACCCTGCTAGCTTCGGCAGCGAGACAACCAAGCGAGCGGCGAGAAAGGAGTGCAGCCGCACCCGGGAGGAGCAGGACGCAGGAGAAATTGTATTACAAATATCCTATTGAAGTGCTATAAACACCTGAAGATTAAGTTAACCCAAAGCGTTCTCTCTGGGCGGGCAGTCACGTATAATATAAATTTGGTGGGACGAGCACACGATCTCGACTGAGCTAGCCGCACATAATCGTTGCGACCTAAACCAAAGAAATCAATTCGTTACAATAGGTCTCCCATTGCTGTTATAAGTTTTTTTTGATACACAAATGGGAAAAATTAACAAAAAAAAAAAAGGCATATAAGAAGTTAGCTATATGGGGTTATTGCTACTAATTTTGATGAGAAACCGAATTTTCGGAGATATGTGTTGTACGCCGAAATATCTCAATCGTAAAAGCCATTTAAAACAAAAATTTTAAACCTAAAAATAATTATTTTAATTCTAAATTCTTAATTATAATATTTAAAAAAATGTTGTCAGGGCAAAGTAATTATCATATCAAAATACTTTTCCAATGACAAATAGCACGTTTCTGTAACTTTAGTCGTTCAGAAGTTTTCCCGCCAAATTTGTGAAAAACGCAACAATTAGATTAAATTAAAAAAAAAAATTAACGATTTCTTTTAAATCTAAATTATATTACATTCCCTTTGATGGTTTTAATTTTTATTGCATTGTGCACGTCTCTATATGACTCTACAAGATTTTTTACATACATGTATGTATAGTTCATGTAAAAGGTTAGGTATTGGGATCTTTGCTACTAATTTTAATGAGGAATATCTGGAGAAAGCGAATTTTCCCGAAAGTTGAGCAATCTCAAAGGCTATATGGCCTTGAATGACCATCAAAATCGTTAGAGCCATTTTTAAGAAAACTTCAAAAATTAAAAAAAAAAAATTAATTAATTATAAATTCTTAAGTATTATATTTAGATAAATTATGTCAAGGCAAATCTATTATCATTTAAAAATACCTTTCTTACGACATATAGTTTTAATCGTTTATAAGTTATGGGCGCGGGAAATCTGGCTTTTTTAGCTGTTTTCCCGCCAAACTAGCGGGAAACAAAAGTTATTTAGCTTGAGCTGTTTAATAAAATAAAAGTGGTTTCAGGACTCTAAAACAAAAAAATCGACAGACAGACAAACAACAGGACAAACGTTTTCATTTAGGAAAGGCCGTTAAAATCTTGTTTATTGAATATCTTTTGAACGGAGGATGATCGAGGTGTCATTCGACGCGTATTTGAAGCTAGATCAAAACAACATAAAAAATTTTGGTGTTTTTGCTCAACCGGCCCCAATAGCTCCAATTTTCAAAATTTTCAATTTCGCACTTTCACTCCCATTTCTCCTAAACTAATCTGTTTTTGAAAAATCTTAGTATGCAGTTTCAAACAGGTTTACAATACCGTTCGATCAAGATATAAATGGTTCTGATCGGACTATCGTAGCAGATTTTCAATTCTGCTGCTGTATATAGTAGTCTGCTTGCGCACCACAGTTCAGGTGCTTATCGTCACTACGTGGACTGCCATCCACAGTGATGGAGTCTGAGATGCTTCCTTCACTGCGTTGCAAACTTCTAATCAAAATTATAATACCCTGAAAGGGGTCAAGAATACTCGGTTTTAATTTAAAAGCGGTCGGTCAATTTGACGTTGACTTATGATGTCACTCTTTAAAACGTTACCATTCAAAAACTATTTAAGAGATGACTCTGCCGCCTTTACAGAATGTTTTAAAAGTATAAACTGTTGAAAAAGTAAAAAAAAAAAACGATTTTTTGAAAGTGTCACACTGGAACTGCCCCTTAAAATTTAATATATAATCCGAAAATTTGTATTTTTGTTTTATTATCTGCAAGTTATATAAACGTCGGATTGGCGAGGTTTGTTTCCTTTTTTGTTTAAAGTGATTTCACGTAATAATAGTTTTTACAATGCAGTATAAGTACCTCATCTCCAGGATCGTAGTACTGCTCCAAATAAGGATGTGCAAGAGCTTCTTCCACAGGAATTCGTTTATGCGGATTAAAAGTCAACATTTTTCCAAGAAGATCTAAAGCCAAGGCATCAGCATTCGGAAATAATCTGGACCATGGTACATTTGGCTTAAAGGGTAAAGACTCCAAATAGTTGCGAGCCTGTTGCCCAAACGACCGTTAATAAAATTGAAGATAAGTTATAAGATATACTTGCCTTTTCGTTTATAATACACTCCAAGTCTTCACGAGATGGTGACCCTAATACGCCAAGAATATGATTGAGTTGATCCAAATAATGTTTTCCAGGAAATATTGGCCGATTACTTAACATTTCTGCCAAAATGCAACCAACAGACCATATATCAATTGATTTGGTGTATCCCTTTGAATTGAGCATTATTTCGGGTGCCCGATACCACCGAGTAGCAACATATTCCGTTAAAAATCCTGTATGGTCGTGTTCAGGATCTGCGATTCGAGCCAAACCAAAGTCGCATATCTATAAAAAAAATGTACAAATATATATATTAATGAATGTGTAATGCTTTTGTTTACTATAGATCTACCTGATTATACCATTGGATCTAGCGACTTGATTTGCCCATATCGATTTTTGATTCTATATATCTCATATTGAAGATATATTTTTTTGATAATTTAATACCCTTGCAGCATATTATAGCTTTGAAAAGCTTTCAACACAGTAAAGGAGGCATCTCCGACCACACCGTCTGTCTGTCCGTCTGTCAGTTTTTGAGGTATCGAGCTGAAATTTTCAGCATATAGTAGTCTTATTTCTTTAGCACGCAGTATATATGTCGGAACGGCCGAAATCGGACTACTATATCCTATGGCTGCCATAGGAATGATGGCGAAATTAATGTAAAAAAAATGTTAACTTCTCTTTTTTTAAACGTATTTCTATAAATTTTGAGATATAGCCGTTTTTTATGGTTCTAGAATTACGGTTTTAATTTTTTTTAAGATCGGACAACTATATCATATAGCTGCCATAGAAGCGATCGGTCGATTTATATGAAAATGTAAAATTCTACATGTAAAATGTAAAATTTACAAAA
The DNA here is from genome assembly GCA_008042795.1 of Drosophila asahinai. Taxonomy (NCBI): domain Eukaryota; kingdom Metazoa; phylum Arthropoda; class Insecta; order Diptera; family Drosophilidae; genus Drosophila; species Drosophila asahinai. Next base: position 3,183 of record VNJZ01006166.1, read on the forward strand.
TTCGATATTTTTTCTACATTACTAAAATGGATCGATTTTCAATGATCCAATTGCAGACTGCAAGGGTATACCAACTTCGGTTTACCGAAGTTAGCTTTCTTTCTTGTTTTTCTATGGATACATTTTTTTTTTTAAATTTGTTAAAGTTTTACAAGAGAAAAATCTGCAGACTTTTTGTGTTTTATTTTATATTTCGAGGTGTAGACAACCAATTTAGCCAACCGATGTTTCATTATACAGGTGTTGAACAAATATTTAAATTTTTCATACATTTTATTTGAATAAGTACTTTGGGTGCTGGATCCCGATAATATTACACAAAAAGGAATTTCAATCCGTTAAAGGGGGTAGGGTTAATACGGTGCAAAACCGGCCACTTTTCAAAAATTTGTTGTAGCGAAACGGCTGAAGCTAGTTTATTTATTTAAATGACATATAATAAGGTAAAATTTAGACAATTTTTCTAAAAATGTTTATGGAAAAGTATGCATATGTATAGGAGTTATAGGGAATCTCCTGAGGCCCCTCCAAATAAAGTTGATTTGCGGTGTACATCCTTACTGTCCACAAAATCGTCCGATATGAAAACCAAAATATGCAGTAGTTAAATAATAATTGGTTGGAAGTATCACCGCGGAGTTTTTCTTTTTTTTGATTTTTTTCGATTTTTCATGAAAGTTTGAATTCAAAAATTCAATTCTTGACTAAAAAAAAAGATGAATTGTTAAATAAAAAATAAATTTAAAAAAATACGACGGTGATACCTGGAGAATTAGTTGCTAAAGCTGTGTGCAAAATTTCAAATCGATTGGTCAATGAATGAATTTAAAAATGACACTTTTCAGGGAAGCGCTTTAAAGTTTTGACTGCCCATACATCGAAAATATAATGACCTCCGTTCAACTAACCATTACTTCGTTATTTTTGCTCCGATCGATGTCAAATTTGAACTTTATGTTCTTCAGATGTTGGGCATTCATATAAAAAAATAAAAAAAAAGTGGCGAAAAAAAATTAAATAGCCAAAGTATCAAACAAGCCCACAACTCCAGAAATCCGCTGATAAATAGATTTATCGTGGATTTTTAAAGTTAGGTAAAATGAGACTTTTCTTTTAATTTTTTGTCGGCAACTACTAGATTAAAGGTACGGTGTTGGACAACGCCTTTAGATGGTCTTTTTAGAACTTTTATAGATGTGATGAACAGTCGGATTTAGCTATGAAAAAAAAAACTACATTTTTCAAATGAAAAAATTGAAGGAAGAATTATATATAGATAAAGAAGAAGAAGATAAAAACAGCAAAATTTTAAATTATTCATCCTAAATAGATACAAAGTTAAGTAAAGTAAAGTTTTCTCAAAAAGATTCATAAATCTCCCTAATTAAATTTTTATTATTCTCAAAACAAGTTTTGATTTGCGTGAAAATCGAACATTGGTATTTATGTAACTATATATGGGTACTCATTTCACCACCCCTAGCATGGGTACCCATGTAACTATCCTTTTTATGGGTACCCTTATTACTAGTGCACAGTAAACAAAGTAGTGTCGATTGACACTATAGGCGGACATTTTATACAAAAATTAAAAGTACTGGTGGTTCCCTTGTAAGCAGTCGTACTACTGCCTACGAACTAATGCGCACTACTGAACGGATGTATTAGAATCGAATGTGTAACATTTTAGGGTGATCGGTACATAACTTTTCGAATTATCGTGTCCGCTGCTTTGTGAAGCACCAAATTCAGAGTTTTAAGTGCTATACAGCTGTGGAAAAAATAAAGAGTACTACCAAAGCAAGGAATTTTGGGTCTGACCATATAATACGTAATCACGTTTTTTAAGATTTTCGATACCATACACAGATGTAATTAAGAGTAATCATTAGAGGAACCCCCTTCCCTATTATTACATTTTTTATTTTCAAATGTTTATAAAAATAATTGCATATATATTTTGATATAAAGTGATGGCAGTATTGATTTCTCAATCTTTTTTTATTTAGGTGCCATCCCAAATATGGAACGTTGGTGAGAGTCTAACTTAAGAGTTTATTACAAAAAAAATATACATACTTTTAGATCGCACGTTTTATTCAATAGTAGATTGCTTGGCTTTAAGTCCCGATGTAAAACGTTTGCCGAGTGTATGTACTTTAGTCCGCGTAATATTTGATACAAAAAGTAACAGATGTGATCATTACTCAGCCTCTGGAATTAAAAAACAAAGATTAAAAATATATTAAATACAAATTATTTATTGATATCTTAAGAAGTACTTATTCTAATTTCTCAGAATAATTTCCTTTCAATATTCATTAATAACAATATTTAATAATGCACCTTACACATTATATTAGCAATTTCAGTAATTAGAGGTACAAGTATACAGTACTGTACAATGTTCTCAAAATACTGTACTCATTCTATACAGTGTATTCAATATGTAAAAACAAAACGAGAAAGATAGCTAACTTCGGTAAACCGAAGTTGGTATACTCTTGCAGTCTACAATTGGATCATTTAAAATCGAACCATTTTAGTAATGATGAAAAAATATCAAATTTTTTAAATTTTACATGTAGAATTTAACATTTTTATATAAATCGACCGATCGCTTCTATGGCAGCTATATAATATAGTGGTCCGATCTTAATTAAATTAAAACCGTAATTCTAGAACCATAAAAAACTGCTATATCTTAAAATTTATAGAAACACGTTGAAAAACAGAGAAGTTAAAATTTTTTTTACATTAATTTCGCCATCATTCCAATGGCAGCTATAGAACATAGTATTCCGATTTCGGTCGTTCCGACATAAATACTGCGTGCTAAAGAAATAAGACTATGCTGAAAATTTCAGCTCGATAGCTCAAAAACTGAGAGACTAGTTCGCGTAGAAACCGACAGACGGACAAACAGACAGACGGACAGACAGACAGACGGACATGGCTAGATCGGCTGGTGATGCTGATCAGGAATATATATACTTTATGGGGTCGGAGATGCCTCCTTCACTGCGTTGCAAACATCTGGTCAAAATTATAATACCCTCTGCAAGGGTATAAAAACAAGAAAGAAAGCTAACTTCGATAAACCGAAGTTTGTATACCATTGCAGTCTGCAATTGGATCCTTTATAATCTATCCAGTTTGGTAAAATTGACATAATACAGAAGTTTGTAAATTTGTATATCATTTACACACACACTATAAATTTTACATGTAGAGTTTTGTATTTTCATATAAATCGACCGACCGCTTCTATGGCAGCTATATGATAAATCCGTAAAAACCCGCTATATCGCGAAATTGATAGAAATACGTTGTTTACATTAATTTCGCCATCATTCCTACAGCCATAAGATTTAATTATCCGATTTCGCCCGTTTCGACATAAATACTGCGTGCTAAAGAAATAAGACTAAGCTGAACATTTCAGCAAGATAGCTCAAAGACTGAGAGACTAGTTCGCGTAGAAACCGACAGACAGACCAACAAACTGACGGACATGGCTAGATCAACTCGGCTGGAGATGCTGATCAAGAATATATATATTCGGAGATGCCTCCTTCTGCCTGTTACATACATTCTCGGTTGGCACTAACACATAATACCCTTGTACCCTATGGGTACCGGGTATAAAAATATTATTTTTCCGACGAACCAAAAAGGTTCAAAACATTCTGTCAAGTACTTTATTTTTAAAAAATTTCTGAAAAAATGGTATAGCTTTTTAATAATAAAATAATAATTAAAAAAAAAAAAAATGTTCCATTCATACTAAAACAAATAAAAAACGAGAAAGAAAGCTAACTTCGGTAAACCGAAGTTGGTATACCCTTGCAGTCTGCAATTGGATCATTGCAAATCGAACCATTTTAGTCATGTTGAAAAAATATCGAATTTTGTAAATTTTTTACATGTAGAATTGTACATTTTCATATAACTCGACCGATCGCTTCTATGGCAGCTATATGATATAGTTGTCCGATCTTAAAAAAAAATTAAATCATAATTCTAGAACCATAATAAACTGCTATATCTCAAAAATTTGTTTAAAAACAGATAAGTTAACATTTTTTTTACATTAATTTCGCCATCAACTCGGTACAACTTTCGTACTGATCTAAAGCCTAGTACTCAGATCGACGAAAAGTGTGTCTAAGCATTGAGTCAAAACGAGAGGTCAATAGTCACCCTCTCGCTCTCTCGCACTGCTTGGGTACAGTTTTTGTCGATCTGAGTACTAGGCTTTATAGTCAAATCACACTCCCATTCCCCATCTACCGTCCACCGTCTATGATGACTCCGTCTCAGTTGTCAAATTCCATATATATTTTCGGTCCAAATTTTCTCAAAATATTCCACTATCAATTTGTGGTGTTTCATCTCAGCTGTTTCACTCTGTAATCTCAGCTGTTTCTGTCTGTAAATGATATATTCGGTTCCCCCACTAAAAAGTTAACATTCGCACCGGAAAAGTTGCCACAACGAACAAATTAACATAAAATCAAAGTCGAAATAGTTGCTCGCCCCCCCCTTTTTTTTGTTGTAACCTTTTTTGATTTATAACTGTGTTAATTTACACAGTGTATATTGTATACTGTTACTGTATAGAAAAGTGTTATGAGTTACGAATTTGTGGAGTGTTTTAGGTCATGTGGAGGTTTTTTTTTAAAAGTTCTGTGTGGTAGATCGATGGGATGGGTTCTTTTGAGTCTTCTTCTGGTTCTATGTTCCCTGAGTCTTATGGTTTATCAGTTTCTTGAAGTATGTTTCCGCTTGAGAGTTGATAACGTCCCCAACAAGAGGGACTTTGAAGTCCTTGGCCAGGTCAAAGTTCCGTATGTACCACTCAGCTCCTGATAGTCTGCGTAGTGTCTTGCATTGGAATAGTCTGATTTTGTTAAAGTTGCTTTTGGCAGCAATACCGTATACTTGTATGGCGTATCTCCATGTGGGGGCAAGTATGGTTTTGTAAATTCTTCTTAGCCTTGGCTTCGAGTGAGTTTTTGACATTTGTAGTGTGCTTTGCTAGTGTTAATCTTCTGTCGAGGTGTGACACCCAGGTATTTGTGTTCCCTTTTCTGTTCCAGTAGCTCTCCGTGTAAAAATAATCCTGGGCAATTGTCCTTCCTGAGTGTGTGTGTCACTACTGCACACTTTGAGGGGTTTACAGAGATGTTCCACCGGCAGGCCCAGTTTCAAATTTCTTGAGGTATAACTGCAGCCTGCCAGTGGCTGTGTATATGCAAGATGATATGCACCCTGCCGCTGTGTCAGCCGCAAAAGTGGCCAGCATCATGCTACGGGAGTGTACTGGAGGCTTTGGCATGTCATGAGTGTGTAGGTCCAAGAACGCTACCCTGTGGTACACCTGCACTGATCCGCCTCTCAGTGGACATTATTCCTTCTTGGATCACACGAAACGTCCTGTCAGATAGAAATGATTTGAGCGTTTCAAACAGCTGTGGGTTGAGCAGGGTTTTGAGTTTGAAAAGAAGGCCGTCGTGCCACACCCTGTCGAACGCCTGCTGTATGTCCAAGTATGCAGCAACGACATACTGCTTTTTGTGGAAGACATCCAGAATGAATTCAGTCACTCGGTGTAGTTGCTTCGGGGTGCCATGGCTAAGTCTGAAACCAAACTAGAAATTTGGGATCGCTTGCTTTACGAGAGGTGCCTGCAAGACTCTTTTTAGAATACATCGTTCAAACAACTTTCCAAAGGTGGTCGGGAGACTGATGGGGCGGTAACTGCTGACATCACCCGGGGGTTTACCAGGTTTCAGGACCATGACTATCCTAGCGTTCCTTCAGGCTTTAGGGAAGTACCCGAGGTACAAAAGTGCTTTGAGGGGCAGGATTTTTATGACTCGGTTGTCAATCGAGTCCTCTCCTGGAGCCTTTTTGATTTTAAGTCCTCGGATATCCTTCTTTACCTCCGGCAAGGTTACAGGGGGCACTGGGAGCTCCAACTGATGCGTCCTGTCAAGGGTTTCTGCAACAAGCTGCACTCTCCTAGCAGAGGAAGTACTAAATGGAGTAAACCTGCTCTCTAGGTCTTCAGCAAAGGTTTCTACACGGTCCAGGGTGGATTTTGCCCATGTGCCATCAGTCTTATTAATAGGATACCAAGGGGTAGCTTGCCTCTTGTATGCTCCGGTAAACCTCGAGAGGGCGAAGTTGGAGTTTGCATCAACTGTAGCGTTCTCTAGTAACCGAACTGTTGCTTCAGCTTTAAGTAGCGACAGCTTCTTTCTCACTCTGTTGGAAATCCTACGGAACATTCTATCTATCCTAAGGTCGTTGGTGCGGATAAACTTACGCCTCAGCCTTTTCTTGATAAAATGTCATGGACTTACACTTATCAGGATTGAAGGTTATTTTAGTTGAGATATACATACACAACTTGACATCGTCCCCGTACACTAGTATCTTGTAACACTCAATTATTTGAGGATGATTATTAATAAATAAGTCAAACAGAGGTGGACCAAGGTGGAACGCCCGAACTCACTGTGACTGTTTTGAAATATACGAGTATGCTATTTAACTGGACCTTTTGAATACGATTTAATAAATAGGTCTGGTCGCCTTCACCCTGGAGTAAATCAGTTGATTGACGGCGTGAACAAGATGGACCCGTCCCTACAGAAAGGCAAATTGCGAGGAAAGACGAAGAAGATGGTGTCGTTGCCTTCGTGCCCATGTCCATACAACCCACTGAAGAGCTGAACCGATGGCAACAGCTAGCACCCGACTCTGCTGAACTCTGGGCATCTTATCTGCGTCTGTCCATTCAGGAATGTTCCCGGACAGCCCCCCAAGGAAGCCGCTAAGCTTATCCACCCTGGCCAGATCGCCATCGGTCAGAGAGTACCTCCTCCCTCTCCCCGTCGACTTTTAGTTTGCTATATATTATATGATAAGAATCAATTAACCCCAATATCAGTTGCTGCTCTTGAACGGCACCCAAAATTCGCCTATTTTTGCTGCAAGGAATTCATAATACTCGTATGTGTTTTTCTATATATTTTTTGCCTTGGTTGACGTTTGTTTTACATTACCATAACATTGTTTGACGTTTGATTTACATCAGGGGTCCGCACCACTACAGTCAAATGCCAACATTGCATTTGTATGAGTGAACATCGAACACTCTATGGCTAGATATGAAAAAAAAAAAACAGCTAAAATAAATTGTTATATGGCAACAAAATTAGCTATAACCTAAACACTAGCTATTTAACGCTAAAAAAAAAAGCTAAATTTAGACACATAATTACAATTAGTCTTCACTAATTCTTCTGATCTCTTTTGTGCATACTATGCGTGAGCGGCAGCGACGCCGACTGAGAAAAATCCTATCCCGCGGGATAGGGCCGTGCCGACCACTGATTTACATTGAAAGCTGACGGTAAGTGGTGGATGGTGTCATGTGAACAGGAATTTCCAAACTTCACCATCTATTCATCGTTCCCTCTGTAATCACTGTAGTGTGCAAAGTCTATTACTGAAAGTGAGGGACAGTAAAATTTTTATATTTCGGATATAAATATCAGGGATCGTAACAGTTATAAGTTTTAAAATAAACATTGTAAAATAAGAGTTATTTTTTTTATTGAAAAAAAAATAATTTCAAAATAAATGTTACTTTCGATTTTTAATAAATAAGATTAAAATAATTCGTATTTTTTAATTTTTATATAAAAGTTAAATCATACATTAAAATTACAAATAAAAATTGTTTTCAATTTTTATCTTCAATCTAGGTCTCAATACCTTTAGGTTGATATGTGTATGTATAAATTTGTACCATATGTATATATGTACCATGTATACATAAAAATGTACATAAATGCAAATCACAATCGAATCTTCGCTTCCCAAAAATGAGGAGACGGTCGGAAACTTTTTAAAAACGTATTTTAAGTTATATTCTAAGATTTTTTTCACAAAATATATTGAAAAATTATTTCCTATAAAATAACATATGATTTTAAAAAATAATAAAATTAACCAAATGGCGAAATGAAGATGGTTTTTATTTTGGGGTATAAAAATGCTTCTTTGGACCGTAGTCCAAAACGGATTAGTTCAAGAGAAATAAGAGTGGAAGTGCAAAATTGAACATTTTGTAAATTGAAGCTGTTAGGGCCATTGGACCAAAAAATCCCCAAAATTGTAATGTTGTTGTGATCTAGCTTCGAATACGCGTCGATTGACATCTCAATCATCCCAATCCGATATTCCGTTCAAAAGATATTCAATAAACAAAATGTAAACGGCCATTCCGAAATGAGAACGTTTGTCCTGTTGTTTGTCTGTCTGTGGGTCTGTCAATTTTTGAAGTGAAAATTTTTTAGGCGCGTCATGGATTTTCTGGGACGGAGTAAAACAGTCCGGATCGTCACGAAAATCAGCGAGATAGAGCGAGATAAAGTGACCCCCACCACCGCCCTACGTCTTGCTTGCAAATAACTCTTACAGCTTGCTATCTCGCTTTTACGCATAGGCAGTTTTGTATCACGCAACGGTGGATAATAACTAGTCCTGACAGAATTTTAGCGGAAAATAGCTTATTATAATGGAAAAGTTAAACAAAACTAACAAAATTAAAAATATACCGGAAAATGATATTATTTAATTATAGGCAATGACTTAATATATTTCACAGGAGTAAATTTTAAGCTACAAAGAACCATTTTAAATAAAGAATACATTATTGTATATAACAAATTGATATACAATTATGATATTATTTTAATATAGTTCCATATGAGTTCCAAAGTAAACAGGACTTTAAAAAAAAAAAAAGAACAAATAGTTTTTTCGGCAAAATCTATTTATTTTATTCAAAATAATCTCCTTCTGCTTTAATACAGCGTTTTGCACGGTCCAAAAGCATGTCGAACGAGTGTTTTAGCTCGTTGCCCGGTATGGCCGCCAGTATGCAGGTGCAAGCCTTGTGAATGGCCTCCTTTCATCGGCAAATTCATTTTTCCGAAAAGGTAGAAGTCGCACGGTGCCATATCAGGTGAATACGGGGAGTGGTTGATGGTTAAAATGTGATCTTGGTCAAATAGTCGGACACAAGCGTCGATCGATGAGACGGCGCATTATCGTGCAACAAACGCCAACTTCCATCTTCGCGATATTCGGGCCGAACACGTCGAATACGGCGCACCAAACGCTTCAAAACTCCAAGGTAGAATACCGCATTAATGTTTTGGCCGGGTGGAACAAATTCTTTGTGGACAATACCCTTGGAATCATAAAAACAAATCAGCATTGTCTTCACTTTTTACTTCTCCAGGCGCGATTTTTTGGGTTTTGGCTCGTCCGGCGCCTTCCATTCAGCACTCTGGCGTTTCGTTTCGGGATCATATTGAAAACACCACGTTTCGTGACCAGTCACAATATTGTAAAGGAAGTTCGGGTCTTTTATTGCCTCTTTAATGATGTTCTTCGAATGTTGAATTCTGAGCAATTTTTGGACGTCAGTCAATTTGTGAGGAACAAACCGTGCACACACCTTTTGTAAGCCCAAATGTTCGGTCAAAATGCGATAAATCGATG
>VNJZ01006179.1:0-15650 GCA_008042795.1 Drosophila asahinai
GTAGAGTGATTTATACCAAACCCTTATTGTTTTTTAAAGGTACGAACCTTCAAAACAACATATCGAATGTAAGATAAGGATTAGTGAATTAGTTATTTAAAGAGAGTAAATTAAGTGTCATCAAGTGAGTGACTTTGATTAACATGGAACAAAATGAGTTCCGGGTTTTGTATCATTCTTATTTGTTGTGGATGAGCTGAAATATATGCATCATAAAGTGTTAAATCCCAATGTGCATCAATCTTCAATAAATGCAAGAGTTGACATGCTTCAATATATGTTTGACACAAAATAACCGATTATTGTTCTAATTCATGAAATGACTAATAACAATTGCAAATAAAAACACTCAGCATTGTTAGGATGTACAGTTTATATTCTTCCATCTGTTTGAAAAATGGATGTCCATCAACTGGTGTCCCTTGTTTACGTCTTTGAAATTTTTCTCAAAGACACATTCCATGTGTAATAAGAAGGCACTTCAGAATATAACAAATTTGTTGCAAATGTATCAGTTTCGCATAATTTGAAAAAAAGCGGTCAACGTAGTTGCTGGTGGTTGTGCAGGTCTTTCCAATACATTTGCTTCATTAAAATAAACCCATTGGCCATTCTCAAGATGCACAGCCAAGTGAACAACCACAGGATGCCTTTTGTGTATAGGAAACGACATAATCCCCAAGACTGCCTCATTACTACTAATATAGCGCCCCATTTTATACTGAGTAATTTCATCATGTCTTTCATAACCAGCAACACCAATATCAGCCAAATCGCTTCCTTTATTTACATACTTGCAAATATAATTAATGGGCTTTTCTGAATTACAGTACTCCACATTTAGTGGAGCATTGAAAATTTTCGAAAATAATTGACAATACGGAACCACCCAACGGATATCAACTTCAACGTCCTGTCTACGAAGTCGAATGGTTGCCGTTTTGCCATTATTATTAGGTGATCTACGTCGATACAACGGATATCCGTCATTGCCCGTTATGGTTTCTGAAGTCAATTGTCTTGGTATCGTTTTGAACACTTTCCACCAATCATACATGGTGAATTTATATTTAGTTCGCCGCACGGACCATGTATCATATTTTTAACGACAACGTGAAATAACTCAGGATCACCAGTTGATCAGGAATTTCAGCCCATATAACGTTATCGATTTGAGACAGACAGTTTTTTATGTACCAGCCAAATTAATATATGTGCGTGCGGCATCCCCTTTTTTGCCATTCGATGGAGTACATATGGCAACGTACCTACCCAAATACACAAAATATTAGAATTAAATCCATAAGTGCTTCCAATTATTTTCGAAAAACATGTGTGGTAATGTCATGACGATCAGTTGTCGACTGTCCTTCAAATAAATTGTTTTTGATGTCATCCTACTGCGGATAACATGTAAATGTAATAAACAGATCCGGTCGACCCTATCTTCGTACATAAGATATTGCGTCTTGTGCATATTCGTTCATATGCCGTGGGCTACCAATATACGATGAAGGCAATATAGTTAAACGTCCGATGTCGATAACATTAGCCTCATCCGCTATCCCATCTTGCAAATGAATATATTCTTCAGATCTTAATTGTGATTGGTTAAGACTAATAAAATTAAGACGTTCCGTTTATATTTTGGCAAACATATCAACGATGTACTGTTGAAACGTTTACCACATCTTAAGAAAAAATGTTGTTCTTGTGGACGTACCTATACGTATCTATACGAATAAAAATTCATGGCACTAATTTTTTTCTGCACATGCAGACCTGAAAATAAGTCAAAAATGTGACTTTAGGAAATTACAAAAATTAATTGTCAACACATTGGAAATAGGTAAATTTGTATCTGTTTGTGGATCTGTAACATGTATGCAATTTTATGTAAATGTAATCATCACATTGAAAATAGGCATAAAATGGTCTGTAATAATTTTAGTAGCACCAAAAGAAGTCATTTGAAATGCCGAAATGTATTGTCAAATGAAATTTCAACACATTGAAAATAGGTACATTTTTACCTGTTTGTGGATCTGTAATATAGTATGTATGAAATTTTATGTGGATGTTGGATCAGAACTATTGAATTGAATACTTTATCATATAAAGATGAGACAATCCTATTGTTATGTTTACCTTAAACGTCAGCATAAAATGATCTGTAATAATTTTAGTAGCACCAAAAAAAATCATTTGAAATGCCGAATTGTATTGTTGAATATGACTCAAAAAGTGCTTCGACGTTTGAGATGGTTCGGGTGCAGTTTCTAATGCTGGCAATCTTACTTTGCCATTAGCACAACATAAGCTGGGCGTTTCACCTGGAAACTTAGCCGGATCAAAATGTGGACATATTGCGTCCATCATTCCAATGTTTCCGTACATACTATAATTAATCTGACTGTTTTAATTAAAAGCTGTATTCATAATTTCTGCCAAAACAGCACGACGTATTCGTGATCGCCGTGAAAGATTCAGTACAGGCACGGGGTCAACATATCTATTTCGTGCATTACCTTAATCTGCAGTCCGTGATCGTCGTTGTAATACCGCATTTGTACTACGCGTTCGCCTACCTATATTTGCTCGTCTAAGTCGTGGCATTTTCTCTTCATATAAAATAGAGAAAATGAGAAAAGTACACGCACATATATATAGTACATTTTAACAATTCTAGACTCACCATTTATACGAACGACAGGAAATGCTTGACGAAAATCATCTGACAATAATATCAAAGCAGCTGCCCGTAAACGTTGCAAAAAATGTAATAACTAAAGAATCGCTAAACCAGATTTATGCAAACTTCACAAAACCCATCTACTAAGTAGTCAGATTAAAGCATACATATTTAATTTAGCTATATGAGCCCTTTCTTGATTTATAACACGACAAAGAATTCCCACCTTATTTTATATAAGAGAAGAAGATAAATACATATATTCAATCATTTTTAAGGTCTGCACCACTATAGTCTCAGGGTTAATTATGAAAAATTAGAGAATAACGACCAGAATATATTTTAATATATTCATTAAAACAAACAAACATCACTACACATTTTAAAAATCGATTTTATATTTTGGCGTGGATGTCGGAATTTTCCACTTTTCAGTCGAAATATAAAAATATATAAATACTTTACATTTTTCATTAGCATGAAATGTATCCCTGTTAAGTAGTTCATGACGGAAAATAACTCTTTTATGCCGATGGTGATGTTGATGGTGATAGTAGCCTAGAAGTTATTCAAAATGACTCAATATATCTTAAGTCAGCTGACTAAGACGAGAAATGAGTTGAAGAGAAAATTTGATGCCCTTAAATGAAAATAAGAATGGAAGTTCATTAATAAAAAATTAAGATAAGCCAAAACTAAAATCAAATAGAAAATATTTAAAAATTTAGCTCCAATAAAAAAGCTTATGGAACATATGAAAAAACAAAAAATAAAATTTGATAATGATACTAATATCTCAGATTATGCATTTTTTTCACAGTCACATGTTGAATTGAATTCAGAGTCAGAAATGCGACTAAAAAAGGAATCAGATGTCAGTGAACTATTTTATTATAAATATTAGCAGCCTTTCGAGAGAGAGAGATTGCTAGATAATGCATATGTACCTAAAAAAGCTTCTCATACCCTTATTTCTTAAGTTTGACTGACTATTCGTAAGCTAAATATTAATAAGAATCCACTTCATTTATATCTAGTGGAAGCACATGGGTCGTAACTCCTGGTATTTATTCTCTAATTTTTTCATAATAAGTCCGCAGACTATAGTTGTGCAGACTTGAAAAATTCATATCCACTCTGAAATAGAGTGGGCAGATTTGTAGCCAAAATAAACAAGATGATCGTAGATGTAGTCCAAATGAGAGAGTTCAAAATCCCACTTAGAAAAATAAGAATATCGGCCGAATTGATTTGTGGTCTAGTTTAACCTATTATGTCGAAAATACCGAGTGGCGACGGACATATCCATAGGCGGAGGGTGGCAGGTCTGAACTATCGGTAGAGAACTGGCTAGAAGTTGCGAGATAGGTCGGAACGGGGCTGCCAACGGGGGTCATTTCAAAATTGTGCGCAGCACTTTTTTTTAAAAGGTTCGGTTTGAGTGAAAAGTAGAAACAACGGATCTCGAATCAGAAGTTTTCGCACTTGCCCTTCTTCCGTTATTTCAAACCGGGAAGATGAATTTGAGGAGAGTCAGAGTGCGGTACTGCTACTTCGCAACGAAATATGTTAAGTGCAGTCAGAAAAAAAAAATATTAACAGAGTGCGAGAGCCAGTGTGTGAATAAATACAAATACGTACTGGATGGTTCTCTTTTGAACATAAATCGCAGCTTGTCAGTCTTGGAACCACTTTTGCACTGAAGGATTTCAGTACTCATGGAGACACTTTGGAGGTTGTCGGTTGGAACTGACGGAGACATAACTTTGAAGGTTTAATAGAATCTATGGCCTCTAGAGTTCTATGGCTCAAAGTCAGGAATGAATCGAGTTCTTGCCATTTGGGAATCTGGGTTTTATTCATTTAGGATTGCTCCCACAATAAGCTTTGGTAGCTTCGTAGAACACAAATAAACCAAAAGACAGTCCCAGTTTTCGTTATTCATGCCGGACATTTCTAAGGAATCTTGCAGCTTCTTCAAAGCTTCTGAAGATTGCACATTGAAAATATTTTCACTGACGCTTTGTTTTCAAAACGCTCAGTTAGGATGTTTCAAGCTAAGCGGAAACCATCATTGGTAAGTGGGGAATTGGAAACGATGGAACTAGCATAACCACTAGTCTTGGCATTTAAATGGAATTACTTTTCGACAGCGGTAAGTCTCGGATTGTCAATATAGACAGCTGTGAAAAGGTCACGGAACGCAGCAAAGATAATCGCCCGAGATAACTTCTGTATCGCACTGAGGTAAGTGGCAACCTGCTGGAAGAATTGCAGGAGTTGGATTATGCTAATTGATGCGTCGCTCGCTCAATTTGCTCGTTGAGTTGAAGTTGAAGTTCGACTTTGTCCCAAAGGGCTGAGGTGTGATCGCATGTGTAGAGCACGGCGAGGAGTGGCCAGGAGTGTTGACCATCGGCTCGAAATGGCTTACACAGTCACTAACGGCAATACATTTAGGTAAAGCCGCAGTTGTCGCAGTGGGTTTCTCGGTGGGTGACATTTTGTTTTTTATTTATATATGTGTACGTCGGACGAAACACCGAAATGAAACACTGGAATGTGTGGAATGAAATCACTGGAATGTGTGATATCGAAAACTGGAATGTGTAGAATGGTACACTAAAATTTGTAGACTGTAGCTGTATATTTATATTTTTAGATTGGGAATTAAAAACGGAAGAAAATATTTTGGATGAAAAAACGGCACTAGCCTTTGGAGAGGCGTGTCGCATGGATGTATTATTTTATATATCCAGTTTTCCGGAAAATATAATTTATCTGGAGAGAATCCCGTCAATTTAGCGATTTTAATCGGCTAAAAGCTAGAAACTGTATGAAAAAACCGCAAAAAAACAAGCTAAAATATGACTAATACAGCTATTGGTTTCGGGTTGTAATTATTCGATAAGCTTGTTTATCTCTATTTCGAAATTCATTTATGGGAATATTTGTACTGGAGTAAAATTTATTATCGGTACTGTATTCGCCGTTCTGTTTTTAATGCGTGTGGTAGGTAATGCCCATAAACGTGTGGATGTTTCTACATTAGCTGTGGAATAATGCAGATAGTAGAGATACCGAAGGAGAGGAGATAACGAGAGACGGAAAAAATTCACTGCATCGACTTTGCCGACGCTGATGTATGAAGATATATAGGAAATATAAATATCAATATGTATGTACGACGCGCAAAATAGCACGGAGTTAAACAAATAATAGTTAACAAAATTATAATTAAGTCGGCTTATATGTACCGACTCTAATAATAAACAAGTAAGGAAAACTAACTTTGGGCGGATCCGACACAATTAAAACAAATGGATTGCAGCTGGTTTCTGTGATATTTATTGAATCTCTAACATACTTAGCCCCCTCACCACGACAAGGTCAAAATCGACGAGGGGGAATATTAGAATAACTTAAAAACTATATTACAATTAAATATATAAATACAACTTAATACTTATTACCAAAATAATAAATTACTAGGCTTATAGATAAATAAACCTTTTTTTCAAATTACTATAGTTAAGGAAATTTCCGTCATGATGACTGTAAGGCGTTTGATAAGTAAGGGCTACGGCATACAGAATTCGGCTGTCAGCAAATATCCAATCTATTTGTGTTAAATGCTTTGCGATAGCAGAACTATGTATTGCTATCAAATTGAAAGTATTTAAAGACCTTTCGAGTAGATCAACATTTGTAGTTCTGTTTGGACATTTGTAGCTCGAAATCTTGCTGGAGGAACAAAGTCACCTGTAAGGAAAACGATTTGTTGCCCTGCTGCTTCCTACATAAAGCGAAGCTCGCTTGGTCTGGCTTGGTAACTCCGGGCTCGGGTCTCTGGGGGCCTGAGCTAGTAGTCATTGGCTAGAAGTGACTTGGTTATCTCCTTCTTCGAGCCCTCGGCGAGGCTGACTTGGGTTCGTACCGTTTATACGTTGTGGGTGGTCCCGACGAGTTGAACGACTCGTTCACTCACGAAACTTCTGCTGGCGCCTGTGTAGATGGTGGAACTAAAGGTTTGGCCCTCGATGCTTACTTGCGCTATAATTCGGCCCGCTTGAACTTGGAGGATGTTTTCTAATTCCGGGGATTCATCCTGGAGGTCTCCACCCGCTCCCCAAGGGGACGAAGACTCTTCTCGTTTCCCGGGCGAGAACGACGGCAGCAGTTTACAGTGCGGATTCCTCGGTGGCCGCAATCCCAAAAGAAAAGGACTCTGAGATTCCGACAGTCGCATGAGAAATGTCCTTCCACAGCGCAATTTTCACAAGCTTGTCTGAAGTTGGGTACAGTCGTGCGGTTCCCTGAAGGGGTACTGGGTTTCGGGATCACGGTGGATAGCACCGGTCCTCTTCTTGGAGCTTGCGTGCCTGGGGATGGTTGTGGCGTTTCATGTCTCTTTGGCCTTGGGAGCGGCTGGAGCTCGGAAATCCTGGCGTGGACGTGCGTATCTCGATCTCGTGTAACTTCATAGTTTACCGCTAGGGTGGTCAGCTGGTCCAGTGTTGTGAACTCGTGTCGTCTGGTAAAAAGTTGGTACTCCAGTCGCTGGTGCTCATAAATCCTTTCTAGCTCCTGGGAGGGATTGTATCCTGCTCTATGCATCATTAGTAGGATGTTAACTAAATATTGTTTAAATGTTTTTCCTGGCTGTTGGTATCTGGTACGTATTTCTTCCTCGAGTCTCTGAAAATACCTAGGCGGCAGGAAAAAATCGAGAAAGGATTTCTTAAAGTTGATTCAGGATTCCCCGAGCTTGTTTACCGTCATACTGGGGAAAAACTCACGCCTGGTCGTGTTGTTTTCCATGTCGCTAGCTATGTCCGTGGCCACTCCCAATGCTGGGACATGAAGTTGGGTCGGACCCGGGGGTATCGGGCTCGGGCTTCGTTGTTTCCTTTCACTCAGCGCGGCAGTGATCTCAGCTTCACACTCTTGCAGACGGTCGGCAATTTCAAGCACGTGATCCTCGCGACTGTTGAACGCGGCTAGACGGTTTCTCATTTCCCCTACACTTCTCGTCGCTTCCAGCTAAAATTCCCTTAGGATCGCCTCCAGTTCTCTCTTACGGAGATATGAAATCCAACGGGCACCCATATATCCGAAAGGTTATAGTAAGTCCAGGGTCAGGAAAATTTTCGACGCAGCAAAAAAAAAATCGGCCGGGAAAAGAAGAATAGCAAATTCCAGACACGTCAAAACAAGTACAAGAGGGAATAAACTCGGTATTAAATTATCGAAGCTAGTTGTAGGCACGAAAAAAAATCTCTAGGCAACGAACTCGGCGACGACTAGAAACTCGGAACTCTGCCTTTGGGTAAACGACGAATTATCGGGATCGATGGCCTATTTGTCCCGATATTTCTTATGGCATCTATATGATATAGTGGACAGATCTGACCCGTTCCGACTTATATACTTTCTGCAACATAAATATGACTATTTGCCAAGTTTCATTCAGATAGCTTTTACTAAGAGATTTCACCGTTTTAGGTTTGGCTCCCACTTCGCAACACAATAAAATCAGCTCGTCAGCTTGCTGATAAATCAAACTGGTTTGATCGATCAAGCAGAGCTGAACTGAACTTGCAGCTGATCAGCTCAGCTGAGCTTTCAGTATGCGTACTTTCAAGCAAACAGAGCGTTTCTTTTTTCGAGCTGAATAATCTCAGCAATAAGTTCCGCTTTCAGCCGCTAGTGTGCGCTTGGCCTAAGGCTGGGATCGGCTCAGTCTAGCCACGCTCACTTTACAGAAGTTTATAAAGTTTGGGACATGGACCTGAGATGAGCGACAAACTGACATGAGGTGTAGGTTGTCATCCGCCGGGTTAAAAGGTGTTTAGATTTAGGGAAAATATTTATTTGATACAATTTCATTGAAAGCAACCCTCGCTGGTTCAATCTATCGGAACGCACTTTGGGTCTGACTCGCGGCAAACGCCACAAGTGACCAGAAAGCGTGCTACCGAGGGGATATATTCCCGCTGTACTACCTGGAAATCATACTTGGGCAATCTGTGTCATTGGACCCCTCTCGGCAATCGCCGAGACGGTCACATGCACTCTGCGCCAAAGTCCGCTGAGTCCCTGCTGACGCGTCAGCCATCGCCGGCGGGGCAGGGGCACAGGCAACACTGGCGGCCTCAGCTTCAAAACCCGACTCCTCAACTTTTCGCAAAGTTCTATTGGCTTCGCTTTGTCTTGGAAATTGCGATCGTATGCTTCTCTCGCTTACTCCTTCGCGCTGGCTTGGCGCGCGCCATTATTCGGGGGTGAGCCTATACCGTCCTCTCGCTCGCTCCCACTTTTCGTGGTGAATTCCCGCGGCGATGAGTAGGTGTGCGTGTGTGTGGCGATCAGAGAACTGCAAGAGTCCACCGGCACTCAATGTGCACCGGGTAAATGTAGGGTGATTCTGGCACCCTGGTGTTTTTTGCCATTGGACAACTGAGTATAAGTGCGAGCCTCGCAATAATGCATAAGTGTGTGCCGCACCATGCATCAATATAGAGCAGGTAGTTTTTTTGAACAAGCGTGTGAGCGCATACCGGCGCGTTAGCGTCGCACAAAGGATGGGTGAAAAGAAAAACACAAAAAAAAAAAGGCAAAAATTATATTGAGTGTGTTGCGTAGTGTTTGCTGCTCCAAATGCGTCGCTAAATAAAACAAATTATTTCTATTGATCTTACATTTTATTTAACATATGTAATTTTTTGCTTGATTGCATATTACTTAATTTATAATTATTCATTAGTTAACATATTGTTTTTTTTTTTTTTTTTTTGCTTCATTGCATATTACTTATTTTTAATTATTTATTATTTAACATACTTAGTTTTTTTGCTTCATTGCATATTAATTAATTTTTAATTATTTATTATTTAACATATTTTTTGTAGCTTCAGGTCGTTTTATTAAAATTTATTTTATTTTTTATTTAAATTTATTATAATACGAATGGAGAAAAAGTAAATTATCAACAGTTTTAGGTCCTAGTCTATTTTTTTTCTCTGTAATTAAATTGGCCGCTAAGGAAAAAACTCATTCGGCCGCTGCACTGCTCGATGGTATAGTAAGAAGTTGCAATTCTAACTTAGATAAAAGAGGACAACAGTTTTCCTTGCTTTCCCACCATTCAATGGGTTCGAAGTCCTCGCTTAAAGAAACTCTCTCTGTACAGTAACTTTCTATTTCCTCCAAAGGCGTTTTAGAACTGTTTTTAGGAAAAGCCACCAGGTTAGAAAAGAAAAATTGGGTTTTTGGCACAAACGTTTGATTCTTAGAGTTAGTTGCCAATTGACAAATTGGACTTGCTGGACTTGATTCATTACTCGAAAAACTATTGTTACTAGGAAATTCGCATGTATTGTAAATAAAATTATTAATTTTTTCATAACAGAAATGTTTTATTTGTATTATATATATGTTCCATAATTGCAGCAGGAGGATATAAAAAAAATGCAGCTTTGTGACAAATACTTAAGTTTTCTTTCCAAATCGTATTCACATTAATAAAAATTCTATCCTTAAGAACGGATATTGGTGAAATGTCTTCAGCGTTTGGTTCGCAAAGTGTTTTAATTTTCGCAATAGATGGTAAAACAAAGCATAGTGAAAGAGAATTGCACGTTTGTAGTTCTTTAAAAATTCTCTAGAAATCTTCAAGCAAAACTACTATTATTCTTAAAGTACATATATTAACGCTAATCAGTTTTTAACCTCCCTCAGAGTCACCTAATAGTTGATTAACTGTTGTCCAATTATCTACTATTGAATTAAGCATAGTATAATTTGAATTCCATCGAGTAGGGCAAGAGTTTTTTAATGTTGTGTTAATCCGATGTTGTAAATGTACCTTTTTAAAATATTTTACGAATTTTTTACATGAGTGTAATATTTCTTGTAGCTCATACGATTCTTCAAAGGATTTTTCTAGAACATTTGAAAGTAAGTGGCTGCTGCAATTCAATCAAATATTCTGCGTCAATGCATTCTTCATATTTGATCTCTTATCTGTGATGAATTTAATATTGGCAATGTCCTCAACATCAAATTGTGCAAAAATAGCTTTTAGTTTCTAAAGAATATTTTCACCTGTCGATTTTTGGAAGTCCATCGATTTCAAGCCCAGTATAATGTCATACAATTTTAGGTCTTTTAAATAGTTTCTGTTCACGTACTGATCTTTCCACATATCAAGCGTTGCCGATACTCCTCCATTATCCACTGCTTCTATTAGTTCCTTGGAGATCATTGTCCGCTTTTCATCCGCATCTTTTTTCGCATTTCGGCTTAATGTCGTTGCGTCCGGCAGTAGGTCATCAACATCGACGTTCGCCCCATAAGCTGCACCACTTTGTATAAAGAATTTCGCCAGATTGCGAAATCCATTCCCGCTCACTGCGGAAAACGGGCGACTATCCTGAACAACCCATTCGATGCATTTCTCAATAGCTATTTTTTGTCAGAGCTAGAAACTTTTTTCGCTTAAATGGGTTGTCTTAAAGATATACAACATTTGTGTCTTGACAAATTTGAAGTTTGGTTGACAACAAATTTCAGCACTTTTCTGTATGTATTGCAAAAAATCCAGGCTTTAAGGGCAGTTTGGTCTTCTTGTATGATATTACATAATATTGTCCAAATAACACTTTTGCCCTTGTGAGTTGGAGCTACGGTGTAATCGCCACGTTCTATTGTACTTTTAATTATTTCCGCCGTCATTATGATTGTCTCCGCAACAAGTTCAAAGATGCAATGAACTTGAACGCAAAGAACAGATCATGCAAAAGCACCATGGTGTTTAAAAGACACTCAAGTGATTCTTGTGTGTTTTGCCTACTTCTATTAATCCCGCATTGCCTTTTCTGTTACTTGTGATTTTTCCTTCATTCGTTTTAAGTGCAAGTGCGACCGGCACGCGTTGCTCAAAAATTAATGGGTGCAAGCACAAAAAAATAACGGCACCTTGTATGAGCGAGAGCGTAATAATGCCAGCACTTATAGCACACACGCATTTTTTGATAAGTGTGTGTCTTTGCTTTGCTTAGCCGGGTGTGAGTGGCACCGGGACACAAATTTTATTGAGTGTGAGTAAGGTGGTAAAAAGTGACACCCTTGCAGTTCTCTGGTGGCGATCGCTCGCGGCGCTGGAGATGGGAGTTTCTTGTGACTATCGTACGTGGGTTTTGGCTTAGCTTTCTAACTTAGTAACTACTCCTAATTTTACCTAAACTAGTGGCTAGATGGGGGAACATAGTTTTTACAGGGATTATATTCATATTTACATTTATTTGTGAGGGGCCGAAGAATCCTTACAGTGTATGCAATAGCGAGATAAAATCAGAATACTTTCAAAGGGTCAGCCGGTCGATCGCTGGCCCAAAAAATTCAAGAAGACGAGAGAGCGCGAAAACGAGATTCCGAAAGCGATATAGATGCTTAGAGAGAGGTATATCAGAAATGATGACTCTTTAGTATTATCATAGTATGAACAAGAAAGGAAGCTAACTTCGATAAGCCGAAGTTTTTATACCCTTTCAGTCAGCAATTGGATCATTAAATCGATCCATTTTGATAAAATTTAAAATATATAAATAAGTTGTAAAATTTTTATACAATTTTTGTACACATTTTACATATTCGTATAAATCAACCGATCCCTTCTATGATTTCTATATGATATAGTTGTGCGATCTTAATGAAAATAAAACCGTAATTTCAAAACCGTAAAAAACAGAATTATGAGTATCTTGAAATTTATACAAATGCATTGAGAAACAGAGAAGTTTTAATTTGTTTCCATTAATTTTCCGATCATTCCTATGACGACTATAAGACATATAGGTCCGATTTTCATGAAATTTAAAATTAATAGCTATATCATAATTAATCTTCAAAAATAGGGAAAATATAATCTTTTTGCCCTATAGTTCCGAATTCGTTCCGACATATATACAGCTGCAATTGAAAGCAGGCCATCTGCAAAGTTTCATTCAGGTAGCTCTAAAACTAAGAGACGGACAGACGGACATGGCTAGATGGACTCGGATGGTGCTGCTGATCAAGAATATATATACTTTATGGGGTCAAAGAGTCTTCCTTTACTACGTTGCAAACTTCTGGACAAAATTATAATACCCTGCAAGGGTATACAAATATTTATTATTTGCTATATTTTGCTATTATTAAACATGTCAATGTCAGTGAGTAGTTCTAATTCTATTTTTTTAGTCTTTTACATGGCCTTCCAAGATAAACCTGGTGTTGTATTAAAAAGAGCTGGGTCAAGAGAATACATTTTCATACAAATTGAGCGGAAGTTTTCGAAAACGTCAGTTAATAATAACACATAAGATTTTGAATATAACTCAAGATATTCCTTTAGAAAATTACAAGAAAATTATGTCCAAACTTTAAGTGCATGATAATAATCCTTTTCAGAACACTCCATTTCAGTAAACTGATTAAAAGACTCTCCTCTAGTTGGTAAAGATGATTCATCAAGTCTATGCTCTGAATCTAGGTTTTTATAAGGTTTTTATATACACCTTTCTTACTCATAAGAATGAACTAATTTTTACAACTAAAATATGATCTTATTGCTTTGAGATGTTCATCATCGTAATTAGATGCTAGATGATCTAGACCAGGGGTCGGAAGCGTCGTATACACTGTGCATAGGAAAAATTGTCAGGCACCGCTGTCGGCACATATATAGTATAAGTACTTCGTGTTTGTTCGGGTTTCTGCTAGGCTGTCGTAGCAAGCGTCAAAGCTATGTAAATACTGCTTCGCAGGCTGCAGCAGAGATATGACCGAATGGCCTATGCACAATTGCTAGGATCTCGCAGCAGAGAAGCAAATCGTTCGGGTCTGTTAGTATCATTCGGGTCTGTTAGCTTCGCATACATACGCATTAAAAAACTGTGAGTGTCTGGGTGCCGACCCCTGATATATACCTGTTAGCATAAATTTAAATGTATCTAAAAAACTAATCTCCAATGTATTTCCACATTCATAAAACTATTATTTTGGACACTGAAATCTTCCTTGTTTATAGATAAACCTCTAATTTGTCCAGGTAAAAGTGTTAGTTCCTTAAGGGGTTATATACAGTTGTGATAGATGAAAAAATCGATTTCTTTTGTATTGCATATTCTTTAAGTATATACTGTTGAGAATACTCTCAAAAAAATTCATAACGACCGGAGCATTAGAACCGAAGTTGTAGCTATTTATAGCGCACTGCCTGCACATCGGCTCGGGAGAAGTGGTTAACTTTGAACGCGATTATCTCAGAATCTTGTTTTTTCGAAATTATCTTTGCGGTGGCCACGATTACTAAAAAACTATTAATCCGATCAACACCAAATTTTGACCACTTATTTATTATAACAATAGCTAGTCCTTGGACGAAGGATTTCAAATTTTTTTAAAACTTCCCTTTTTAGAGCATAAAAATCGAAAATATTATACCTTGAAAAAGTACATTTTTTGTTAAAACCGTCGCCATTTTTTTAAATCAAAATTTTTACAAATCCATCGTCCAGGGACTAGGCAATACAATATACTAACGATTTTTTTTTTTAATTTTTGATTTCCGGTGAACCGTTCTCGGGATATGATGGCCACCGCAAGTCACCATCGAAAAAAGACGATCTTAGAATTCGGCCATAACATTTTTATTATTTAATATTTTTTTATGAAAAAATTTTAATAAGTACCCAGAAACATGTACTAAACAACGTCGGCAAAACATTTTTAATAAATATTTTTTATGGTATAAAAAAAAAAAATCGAAAAATTTTCATTTTTTTTTGCGCGGTACAACTGTATTTAACCCCTTAATAATCAAGTGGCAATCATACTTTGAAAAATTATGAATGAAACCTGGGAAAAATTCGATGTCTTTAATTCTAAATTACATTTAGAATGGGCTCCACCCCTATATCTACCTGTATAATGACAATGAGCTCTGACTCTTCCATCTGCTTTTAGCAGATGTCCCAAATGTGACAATATTTGAAAAGTATGCAAGTGACAAGTATGTATATGATATTAGAACATTTTATTGGTTTATTGGTTTGGTTTATAGTTAACAATGAACTGCTAACTTGCCTTAACATAGCTTATTACTAAAATAAATGTATATTAAATAAACAAATTTAACAAAGCGAGATTATTATTACAAATTATTCGAATCCAGGAAGGAGTAAATTTTGCCTGATATGCATACAATTGAATCTTCGAAAGAAACCTCAGTATATAACTAATTATAATTTGAACACATTACCCTAAAGGGCTCATGAATGGCAAAGTTTGATCTACATATTGGCAAGTGAATTGGGCGAAAAGTTCGAGTGAATCTCAAAGGAACAGCGATGTCAATGTAGCTTAGGAGAAGGGGAGAGTCCACCTCACCTGTAAGAAGTTTGTGTAAAAGAATTACTCCACCGCACATTCTGCGATGTTTTAGAGATTGTAATTCAATTAGTTTTAATCTAGATGCGTGGGTGGTAAGTGTCTAGTCGGATCCCAATTCAGCCGATGAAGAGCAAACAATAAAAACTGTTTTTGAACTGACTCAATCAACCTTTGTTTCTTAATATATTGAGGGCTCCATATACTTGAGCAATATTCCAAAATAGGGCGAACATGGAAACATACAGAGTTTTTGTTGTTTAAGGATCGTCGAAGTTGGATCGTTGAAGTTCGATAAAAGGACATCGACTTGCATTTCGCATGGTTTAGATAAAGCAGATTGATGAAGCACCATAACTGTAATTCGTTTAGATCCGATTGCAGGCGATGGTGGGAGATTTGATCGGAGTATGATAGGCAAATTTTTACGTCATCAGCATACATTAAAGTTGTGGCAAAAGACATGACGTTTGGAAGATCGTTTATAAAAAGGACAAACAGTAATGAACCCAAATGACTGCCT
>VNJZ01006183.1:0-10254 GCA_008042795.1 Drosophila asahinai
TGCACTCTCGTCTCGCCTGCTGTACTCTCTCTCGCTAATAAATTGTTAACAAGCATAAAGGAACCTGAAACTCGTATTTTTTAATTTAAGAATAACTGATAAAAAAGCTTATTAGTTCAACATTGGTGACCCCAACGTGATTTGTGCATAAATAATACTAAGTGCAAATCATATAACTCAATTTATTGACTTTTTCGTGCTTACGGTTGCGGTGCATTGGCAGAGCAACAATCATAAGGCCTTAAATGCAGTGAGCGCTATAAATAAAAAGCAGTTGGTGATTGCGGAAATGTACATATAAGGCGCAAAATCAGCTTTACATAGAAGCGTACATAGCCAAGTAACGGGCTGTTATTCCCTCGTTTGCTTTGCGCTCATCTTCCCGCTGGAGCCGAATTTCGGGCATTTCGTCTGATGTTGTTGTTGTAGCCATGCCTACGGGAACTTTTGGAGATGTTACCGCTGATGCAAACAGGCCAATATTTTTAAAGCGCAAGGCAACGGCTTTATTTAATAGAGTGGATCGCTTAGTGGATTCCCTATCAAGTGCGGCGTTAACTTCATGCGACGAATCCGGTCTTCATGTGAGGTTGGAGTTTATTGATGAGCTTTAAGAGTCATTTATAAAGGTGTCCAGTGAGCTCGAAGAATTGGATTTCGAGGAATTAGAAAGGGATTTAAGTGTGCAATTTGATGACATTCTAGTAATTCTGAAGTCATCGGTTCTATACGAAATTTTAAAGCGCGCCTCACAGCTTCTTTCACACTCAACTTTTGCTGACGGCATCACTCCCGGAGTTTTCGGCCCCCAGCAGCGTCAGCCTCGACATAGGGCAGCGCTGCCCCCACTGGAGCTTCCAAAATTCGCTGGAGGTTATGCAAATTGGTCTGACTTTTATTCTATGTTTACCACGATCATAGATTGTCATCCGGACCTCACCAACGTAGAAAAGCTGCAGCATTTACGATCGTGCCTGAGGGACGCAGCGTTGAAAACTATTCGCTCATTGGAAATTTCGGATGGCAACTACGCAATTGCTTTAGATTTGCTGCAAAATAGATTTGATAATCGACGTTTGGTTTTTCAGGCACACATTACTGAGATCCTGGGACTTAAGGCGGTGCAGAGTGGTTCCGTCTCGACACTTCGGGAGCTGTCCGATAAATTCAACGCTCATATTCGTGCTCTCAAAGGACTGGGCACGACGGAACAAATCGCAGGATGCATCATCATCCAAGTCCTTTTCCAAAAGTTGAATCCGGCAAGTCAGGCAAAGTGGGAAGAGCGTTTAGAGGTCCCTGCCTTCGTCAATTTAACTCCTACGTGGGAGTCAATGGCATCATTTCTTGAGCAGCGATGCAGGACATTGGATGCGCGTAGATTAGCATTTGTTGCCTCGAGTGCTAACCCTTGGATTTGTATATTCTGTAATGATACGGGGCATTCCATTTCTTATTGTCAGAATTTTAAAATACTGTCTCCTGCGAATAGGCTTCAAGAAGCGAAACGGCTCGGTCTTTGCATAAATTGCCTTAAGGTTGGTCATCAAGTTCGGCAATGTAACTCCAGAAATTGTCGTGCATGCGGATCTAAGCACCACACCCTGCTTCACCTGGGAAACTCACCTTCCTTTCCTTCACAAGAAGGAGCACAGCTTCAAGAAGCACTTCCCTCTGCCTCACCCTCTGCACTGCCTTCCACTTTGACTGCTCTTACTGCACAGGCCTTTAGTAATGATATTGTGCTCTTAGCAACGGCTAGCGTTTTAGTAAGAAACCGTTCCGGGGTTTTCGTTCCCTGTCGAGCTCAACTCGATTCGGGCTCCCAACTGCATCTAATAACGTCCCTATTCGCAAATCAGCTTCAAGTAAAGAAAATAAAATCTTCAGCATATGTAACTGGAATAGGAGATTCCAGTTTTGTGATGGACGGTCACTCGGTCAATATTACGATTCAGTCCCGAACTTCCGAATACTCAGCCAACATTACCGCGGTGATTGCTCCGAACATAACAGAGCGACAGCCTAGCTTCAACGTCGACATTGGCAGCTAGAACATACCCAAAAATATACAGTTAGCTGACCCAAGGTTTTATGCTCCCCAGCGGGTGGATGTTTTAATCGGAGCCAGCCTCTTTTTTGAGATGTTGTGCGTTGGCCAAATCAAGCTCCCACCTGGATTACCAATAATTCAAAAGACGCGTCAGGGTTGGGTTGTTTCTGGAGGCTTTGGCTTTTCCAATGGCTCGGCTTTAATGTCGTCTCAAGATGTACTTCTCGCTAGTAGAGAGAATAGTTTTGATCGGTTAGATGATCTTCTTCGACGATTTTGGGAAGTGGAAAGCTGCGCCGAGCCAATTATACGCGCTACTATGGAAGAATTGGACTGAGAAGCACATTTCGTAAGACACGTCGTTCGTTTGCCAGCTGGTGATTATTCTGTTCGGCTCGCTGCCAAGTTCAATCTAGATCTTTTGGGAGAGTCCTACCAGCAAGCTTATCGAAGACTTGTCCTTGGAGAGAAAGTTGAATCGTCAGCCAGCCTTGAAGGCTCAATATGCAGCATTCATTAAGGAATACCTCTAGGACATATGTCATCAGTTTCTGCCGCTGGCATCGGGTTGTGCCGATACTTCTTGCCTTATCATTGCGTCATAAAGGAAGATAGCTCCACTACAAAGCTTCGCGTAGTTTTTGATGGATCGGCGGCCAGTTCCTCAGGCTATTCTCCCAACGGTGTTCTTATGGCAGGCCCTGTTATTCAGCCTAAGCTGTTACAGATTCTTCTTCGGTTTCGTTCACACAGGAGACATTTGCAAAATGTACCGTTGTGTTAGGGTTCAGCATGAGGACAGCCATTTGCAATGCATTTTGTGGAGGGATTCCCCCCAGGACCAATTGCGGGTGCTTAAGCTAGACACAGGTACTTATGGCGTTTCCGCTTGGGTCTGAGGTCATTCGTCGCGATGATTTGATATCTGGAGCCAAGTCCAAGGAAGAGGCAGTCATCATTATGGATCAGGCATTAAAACTTCTAGCCAAGGGTAAATTTAAGCTTAGAAAAAGGTGCTCACATGTGTCGGCTGTTTCGGATGGAGTTGCAAACAAGGATAAGGAGTCCTATTTGATGATGGCACTGATTTTGCAAAAACCTTAGGTCTCGCTTGGGATCCAGTTTCTGACCAACTATTGTTTTCCTTTTCGGTCTTACAGTCAACATCAAGCCCCTGCAGGCGATCGGTCCTGTCTGCAATAGCGCGATTTTACGATCCTCTCGGGTTGGTTGGACCTGTGATCACAAAATCGAAAATTTTCCTTCAACAAATGTGCAAGGAGAAGTTATCCTAGGATGAAAGCCTTCCTGAGTCACAGAATACGGAATGGAGTGCTATATGTACGAGTTTTGGGCAGATTAGGCATGCGTCATTTCCTCGGTTGGTTCGTTCTCCAAACTCTGAGAGTGAAATTCATGGATTTTGTGATGCCAGCATATGGTGCCTGTGTCTACATCGTTTGCAACGGCCGATCTCATTTACTTTACTCAAAGTCAAGGGTAGCCCCCTTGAAAACAGTCACTGTGCCCAAGCTGGAACTGAGAGGGGCGGAACTCCTGTCTAGGCTCATCGCAGAAGTGGCTGGGACGAGTGCATTTGAGGGAAAGTTTTACTCCTGGAACGACTCTGCTGTAGCGCTTTCATGGATCCGAGACGAGCCGTCCAGATTCAATATTTTTGTAGCGAACCGAGTAGCTGCTATTCAAGAGCTAATTGAGTCAGTGGAGTGGCGATATGTTCCAACTTCTTTAAATCCAGCTGACATTCTCTCCCGAGGTGCCTTTCCTGCTGTGCTCAACGAGTCTCCTCTCTGGGCTATAATATATATATATTTCCTCTGTGGCCCCAAAGCTGACTGGCCGACCCCAATCACTGCTGAAAGGCCAACGCTTGAGGTTCGCCGGAGGATTTTACTAACAAAATCTCCAAAAAATTTGCCAATTCTTTTGCTGCCCTTCAAAGAATACGTCTATAATACGTATATAAGTTTAGTAGTCGCATCCATCGCCCTACGCTCACGGTGTCTGACCTTCAAGGCGGTACTCTGCTGTTGCTTCGTCTTGTCCAGCGCTCAGATTTATGGGATGACATCAAATAATTGCAGTCAAAGAGAATGGTGCACTCCTCCAGCTCGCTCGCATCTCTTTCTCTATTCATTGACCAATTTGGACTTCTGAGAGTGGATGGCCGGCTAAGGAATCTTCTCTTGATTTTAATGGGCGTCATCCAATTATATTACCACGGAGTCATTCGGTCACTATTGCCATTATTATTCATTTTCATGAACGCAATCTGCACACTGGGCCACGGGCATTACTCGGCATAATTCGATCCCAATATTGGCCTATTGGGGGGAGGAAGACGGTTATGAAGGCGGTAAACAACTGTATTAGATGATTTTGAATGAAGCCTCGAAAGGTGGAGCATATCATGGCGGATCTTCCAAAGGAGCGACTTGATGGATCTCATGCGTTCGAAGTCACTGGCATTGACTTTTGCGGGCCATTTCTCTACAAGTCAGAGGCGCGAAGCAAGCCTCCAGTAAAATGCTACGTTTGCGTCTTCATTTGTTTCGCCACGAAGGCTATTCATTTGGAGTTAATCAAGGATCTCTCTACGGTATCGTTTCTACATGGCCTCAAACGATTTATATGCATGAGAAGAAGGCCGCGGCAGATTTGGTCTGATAATTTTGATAACTTTGTTGGCGATCGCAATGAGCTGCTCGAACTAAGGCGCCTATTCCTCAACCAGAGAGCTACGTTGGACTTTTGCCTAGCGGAGGCTATTGATTGGTGTTTCATACCTCCTAGGTCGCCACACTTTGGTGGTCTTCGGGAAGCGGATGTGAAGATCGCAAAGCATCATTTCTGCCGCGCTGTTGGCACTGCTGTTTTAGCCTTTCAGGAGTTGCGGACCCTGGTGTGTCACATTTCGGCAGTTGTTAATTCTCGACCATTAGTCTCGATTTCAGAAAACCCAGCTGATCTGGATGTATTAACCCCAGCACATTTTTTGAATGGAGGTCCGCCTTCATCTTTCGTCGAGCCGGATGTGACCAGTCTTAATTTCAATCGCTTGGATGGATGGCAACGCGTGGCTTACTTGCAGCTGATCTTTTGGTCCCGATGGAAGGAAGAATACTTAACATTACTGCAGCAGCGCTCCAAGTGGCGAACCCCAAAACCTGGCCTGGTTGTCGATGACTTAGTTCTGGTCAAGGACGAAATCTTGCCTTCCATGAAGTGGCCCCTCGCCAGAGTGATCGAGCTTCTGTTCGGTGGAGATGGGGTTGCTCGAGTTGCAGTTCTGAAGACAGCATCAGGAGTGACAAAGCGAGCAGTAAATAAGCTGTGTCTGCTTCCCCTTAAGGATGATGTTGAAACCAAGGCTACCAACGGGGGGAGTATGTCGGGTCACGCAGCCGCAGCAGCTAATTAACTTAATTCGATCTCTTATATAAATTGCATCGCGATAGGCAGCATTCTTGGGCCCAGCATTCGGCTGGCTGTCCCTTTGTAAATTTAGTACGAATTCTGATCTCGACATCAAATGCACTCTCGTCTCGCCTGCTGTACTCTTTCTCGCTAATACATTGTTAACATGCATAAAGGACCCTGAATTTCGTATTTTTTAATTAAACAATAACTAATAAAAAAGCTTATTAGTTCAATAGTATGTTAGGTCTTTTTCCTGAGTGGTCGTAATTCTCTCTGTGATTTTTTGTCTCTTTGTTTGTTGTAGTCTAGGGTTAAGTGCTACCTTTCTTCCAAAAAATTGGTCAACTAGTTTTTTGTTAGTGGTTGAGTGTATTGAATAATTATATTTGACGTGAATTATTTGACCTGGGTATTGTGGTATTGGTGTTTTTTGTAATTCTGGTTTGTTGGGGTGTCTTTCGTATTTCTGTTTTTCTTACAAATTTTGCATTCTTTTACAAGTTTTATTATTTTGGCCCTCATGTGTGGAAAGTAAACTTTGTTTAACAATTGTTGTTTGTTTTAATTGCTATTTCTATGAGCTCTTCTATGCTCTGTCATAATTGCATTCTCTTGATCAGTTTCGTCTTTTAAATCTCTAACTAGTCTGCTTGAGAATCTGGTTTAATATTTATTTAAAAGTGGATAGATTTCCTGAAATTGACCTAAAGTTTTTTCGTCTGTATGAATTCCGTTAATGACAAACGGGTTGAGTCTATCTCTTAAAATTTTTAATAAGATTTTTGAATTAAAAATTGGTTCTGTAATAATGTGTCTATGGTATGTGGGAAAAATAAGTTCGAATTTATAGGAGGGTGTCTTTCCTAAACATAATAGTATTTGATTTTTAAGAACATTTACTGGTTCTTCTGCCATTGGTATTAGTCTCTCAGAAGAACTAGAACTGCTGTGAATAGTGCCTGTTAGTGTGTTTACTTCCCCTTGCGTTTCAATGGGAGGTCTACTCAGAGCACCGGCAAAAACATTTGCCCTGCCGGGTTTGTGAAGCAGTTCGAGGTTGTACTCCTCTAGAATTGCTTTCCATCTCTTCATCTGATCGTTACGGCTTTTCGGGTTAGTTGGGTGTGTGAGAGATTCGTGGTCTGTAAATATTTTTACTTTGGTCGGACCGTACAGAAAATTTCTAAGAGTCTGTATAGACCAAATTATAGCTAGCATTTCCTTTTTGTTAGGGGCATATCTTTCTTCTGCCTTACTTAGAGTCCTTGAAGTAAACATTATAGGTTTGTCTTTTTGGGCCAATACGGCACCAATAGCATAATCTGAAGTATCGGTAGTTAATTGAATTTCTTTATTGTAGTCGGTTAGTTATTATATATAACATTACCTCCCCGGAGGCGAGAGCTTAATTTTCTAAATACTTCCCTTGCCTCTTTGCCAAGATCGATCAGAGTTTTGCTTGAGGCATTTTTTGAGATACGGCCTTGGCCCTCTTCCCCTCTTAAAAGGGCTGGTAGAAGCTTTGCATAATCTTTAAAGAAGCCACGGTAGAACCCTAACAGTCCTAAAATGGAGCGAAGATCTTTAAGTGTCTTTGGTTCGGGGAATTCGACGGTGACTCTCACCTTTTCCGGGTTTGTCTTAATTCCGGTATCTGCTACTAAAAATCATTAAAATGCAATTTCTTTCTTAAAAAATTCGAATTTATCTAACTGAATTCTCATGTTTGCGTCTTCAAGAATTTTGAATACCATTTCTATGTCTTTTAGATGATTTTCTTAATTTTTACTGAAGATAATAATGTCGTCAATGTAGACGAAACACCTAATTCCTATATGTTCTCTAAGAATGTCATCTTGCGCTCTTTGAAAAATTTGCTGTAAAATACCTAGCCTTAAAACTAAAATGCAGCGTGTCGAATTGGAAACTAGTTGAATTATTTGTAATTTATTTTTGTTAACGTTAGAAATAATCGCCACAAAATTTGATATCAGAAACTTTTGAAGTTGAAGGTGCCATCATCACCTCATTCTCACCTCGTTAAGAGGTGATTTTAATTGATATTTTATAAAGAGGAAAGCTGATACCCCCCGCTGGTTTTGAATGACCATGGCCAACATTTCACAAGATGTTTTGGGGCTCAATATTACGTTAATAATAGTGTTGATACATGTGCCTGCCATTTCCTTGCAGTGGCTAACAAAAATTACAGGAAATTATAAAAATGCATGTTAACTTAGAACATAGCATTTGATCTTTGTACTTGAAAAATAAACTGATATTATACTCAAAAATATAATATACATATGCATTATTTTTATTTTATTATTGGCCATTAGGGTTTTCTTCCAGATTTTGGAGTGTTGGAAACTTGGGTCTTTCCTTCTACGAGCGACGTTCCATGGGTGCCGTCAACATACATTTATATAAGTGATGTAAAGAAAGTGATCGTATCTCAATGCTACACGATCGTAAATAAACGACCTTTTTATATTACTGGGAAAATCGTTGAAGAGGCTCATGGATCAACGTTCTTCGGTGTTTCTGCTGACACTCACACATCCTTTTTCAATGGCTTCCCTCTCAACTCTTTTTAAATTGAGGGCTCGTGGGTGGGCGTCCATCTATGCTACAAGAGGCTTCATGGATGAACGTTCTTTAGTGTTTTCCCAATGACTTTCACACCCTTTTTCAATTGGCTTCCTCCCACCTTGTTTTGAACTGGGGGCTCGTGGGTGAGTATCCTTCGATGCTTCCCGATCGTAAACGACCTTTTTTTTATTGCCGGGAAAAATTATTGACGAGGGTTCATGGATGAACGTTCTTCAGTGTCTCCGCTATGACTTTCACACCCTTTTTCATTTGGCTTCCTTCCGTCCTTGATCGTGGGTGAGCATCTTTTGATGACCCTTGATTGCACACAAGAATTGGATTCTTCCCAAAGCACTCACTTGAGCGAGGGTGGGTGTCCTTCGGTGCTCGTACAAGCTTCTTCTTCTTTCTCTTCTACGTCTCGATCCCTCTTGCAGGAACTGTAGAACCTTCCTGACGGTTTCTCTGAATTTCCTCCACTTGCTGAATCGGCTGATGTCTGGCATTACGCTGGCTAGCTTCGTCTTCGGGGAAAGCTCCAGCTCGTGATGGTAAACTCGTTCTAGTTTCTCATCGCTGCATCCATCTGAGGCCAGCTCGTCTCTTCCTCATAGAGAAATTGCGGTTCTGTAAACCATCTTGCTTCGCTGCTGAACCTTAACTCCTTTGTCCATCGTCGGCTACGTTGAGTGCTGAGGGCACCAATCTACATTCCTCTATGCGCGAGTCTTCCAGGATCTCTCCGATGCGCAGCGCCACAAGCAGGTGGTATTTCCGTGAATCGAAACGGATCCAATACAGCACGTTCTTGGAGTCGGTCCAAAATGTGCGGCGTCGCGGGGTCACTGACATCTCGGCCTCCAGAAACTTGACCAGACGTAGGCCCAGAATCACTGCCATAAGCCATACGTGGATAAAATATCGGCTTCACCGGCGCCTCTCTCGTCTTCGAAGCTACCAGGGAGCAGCATATCTTTCCATGTCTCTCAGCTCGTAGGATTGCGACCGCAGAGTATGCGTTGCTGCTGGCATCTGTAAATATATATATATAAATATATAATCTAAATTATCGCCTTCGCTTACCAAACCAAGACAACGTGGGATTCACAAATTCCCAATTTCTGGTATAAGTTTCGATGCGTTTTTCTTATATTTTTGGTGAATCCGTAAGCGGCTCCATAACTGCGCTCGAGTTGGACACCCCGCCGCGCATTTCGAATCCGCCATCTACGTGTATAGCCCTCACTTGGCACTCTAGTTCTGCTACCTCCTGCTCAGTATCGCCGCTCTGCAACCAGTCGTCCACGAAAGTGTTCCGTAGAAATGCGCTAACTGCAGTGGGAAACTCCTTTAGAAAGCGAAAAGGATTCTTATTTTTTACATAATCAAATAAAAACACCTCTTAACGAGGTGAGATTAAAGTGACGATGGCACATTCAACCCAAAAAATTTCTGATACCAAATTTTGTGACGATTAAGAGTTATTTAAACAAAAATATTTAAAAAGTTTTTAATTAGTTTCAAAATCGGCACGCTGCCTGTTTTGCCTTTTTTAATTTTTCAGCTAAGTGTTTTTATTTGATATCAGAAGTTTTTTAAATGACATATGTATGTACATACATAGGTCTTCCATTGTTGTTATAAGTTTTTGTTTGAAACTCAAATGGGAAAAATTAACAAAAAAAATGCACATACGAGGTTAGCTTTATGGAATCATTGCTACTAATTTTGATGAGAAAGCGAATTTTCGGATATATGTGTTATACCCCGAAATATTTCAAGGTCTATACGGCCTGAAGTAACTATAAAAATCGTAAAACCTATTAAAAAAAAAATTTAATCTTAAAAAAAAATTATTTTTATTCTAAATTCTTAATTATAATATTTAGAAAATTGTTGTCAGGGCAAAGTAATTATCATATCAAAATACTTTTCCAACGACATATAGCACGTTTCTGTAACTTTAGTCGTTCAGAGGTTATGGGCGCGAGAAATTTCCTGTTTTCCCGCCAAAGTAGTGGAAAAGGCAAAAATTAGATTAAATTTAAAAAAAAAATGTCTAACGATTTATTTTAAATTTAAATTATATTAAATTTTTTTTGATGGCTTTAAATTTTATTGCATTGTGCACGTCTCTAAATGACTCTACATGAGTTTTTACATAAATG
>VNJZ01006201.1:0-10729 GCA_008042795.1 Drosophila asahinai
TTTAACACACCGCCCTAAGGCACTGCTGTTGCAAGCTGTAGCCGACAGGTGGCGCATTCGAGCCTTGGCGTGCGATATAATGGCGCCAGTGCAGAAAAAATGACAAAAGAATATAGCAAGAAATTACAAAAAATAACATAAATAATTTTTTGACGCCGATCGAGTGGGTTTTTATGTTTTCCTATAAAATGTATCATTCATCATTAAGTATATATATGACATTAAATTGTTAGGGTCGGGAGCTAATTCGAGAGGAGATTTATTTTAAGAAGTATCGAAGTGGACTATTATAATGTATGTACAATTTTTAATTGCCTTTTAGTGTGAGGCCCAAACGTTTTGGTACCGGGTATCTCTCAGTCGAGCACAGTCGATTGTAGCTTTCTTACTTGTTTTTATTCGTCATAGCTCATTACTATTGAATAGGACCTAAACAAAATTAAGACCAAGCAATAAATAGTCTTTTTTGAGGTTTTCTTAATTTTTTTTTATGAATTTATATATATTTCAACTCTAGCAAGATATACATATAAGGCCCTGTTTCTACCCTCACTGTCAAAGTCCCTGATAGCTCTTTGTCCGGAAATGTTAATCACCAGATAAACTTATCGTAAAGCAAATTGGTTATTAGCGCTTCTGAAAATTAATCTAAACGCGAAATAATAGCAGAACGCTGTTAATTATCGATTATAGCTGCCAAGCAGAAAAGCTTTGGTTATCGGAACCACTCCAAACTGCTTCTCTTCTTCTTTACTTGGCTATCGGAAATCGACTGATCTTTTGCCGAGCCGGAAAAGATTTGACAGGAAGTCTGGGTCCCTGTCAAAGTTTGTTCTCACATTTACATGATAGAGAACTTAGCCTGAGCTTTTTGTGACCGCGAAATGTTGGCAGGAAGATAAAATAAAGCTAGGAAAGAAATTTTTAATGGTAATTTATTCATTTGTACTCTACATATTTGATGTTTTTCTCCATTATGGCTTAAAGTGTTGTCTACAACTTGCAAATATTTTACCTTCCTAATTAGCATCCGGTTGGATTTAATTTAAATTTATTTGATTAGAATTCATTCCGTAAATGCAGTTAACCCTCTGCTAATTCTACGCGCAAGAGCTTAAACTCCCTTGCTCTAGCTTGGTGAGAAATAATTTGTATCCGGCTCCTGCTCGTCTCAATTCCCTTAGCTCTCCTAATGGGATGCGGTTGGGTCTCCATCTCGGTTTACTCCCAATCCCCAGCACCAGCCGCTGCTCCGCGTGATTCGTTAATTAGGTTGCATCGTGTTTTTTGCCGTGCAGCGAGGACCACGATGTGCTCTGTGCCGGCTGGTAATTGCCATTCCGGGTTAGACATTCATTATTTATGAAACGTTCTCTCCCGCTTTTCTCTCCTTCTGGCGCACTTAGCTCTTCGGGGAGATTGTGATGCTGGCCAGTGCATCCATTTCCGGGCTCTACTATCGCATCATGTCGGATGCGGCGCACAATCGCACCGTCGACGGCACCCGGACGGGCATCGAGCAGCGCGTGAAGCTGGAATGCGAGCGGGAGCAGCAGGAGCAGCTGCTGCTCAGCGTGATACCCGCCTACATAGCTGCCGAGGTAAGAGCACTAAGAGAATAAAAAGAATATACATTTTTCTTAAACATTTTAGTTTTTTTTTTTTTAAATTTATTTATTTATTTAAGTATTTATGTCTTTTGACAATAAGCACGTTTTATGATTAATAGTAGTATAACGGAAATATCAGTTTTCCTATGAGCCCTTCCATTATATATAATAACTTATCAGCTTGTTAGAATAGATAAAACTCGAAAACTCATAAATTTTCTTTACTATATTTTTAGTATAAATAATTCTCTAAATCCTCATAAAATGTATTCAAAATATTTAAATCTTACTAACACTTTTTAATTAAATATGAAGATGGTCCAAGACTTAATATTTTTTTCTTGGAGTGTATACCATTGTCAGGGAGACAGATAAGCTGTGTTTTACTGGGAATAATCCCGTTTCTCGTTGTAATTCGCAGGTGAAGCGGAGCATCATGTTGAAGATGGCCGATGCCTGCCAGAGAGCCGGAGGACAGGCCTCCACCTCGGCCACCCGCTTCCACGAACTTCACGTCCAGCGCCACACCAATGTCACCATTCTCTTCGCGGATATCGTCAACTTTACGCCCCTTTCGAGTTCCCTGACGGCCAGCGATCTAGTCAAGACCCTGAACGATTTGTTTGGTCGCTTCGATCAGATAGCACAGGTAAAGTAAGCTAATGGCAAAATCAATTAAGAAAGAAATAGATGAGCCCTTCATGAATACATCCTTCACAAATTCTATTAAACCGTTTACTTTATCTTAATGAATAATGAGCTTTGAGATAAAAAATCAGAATAAGTTTAATAAGTACAGTTCTAAAGTTTTAACTGATTAAGCGACCATTAATTATTCTTGCAGACTTGAGACCAAATGGATTGATTTAGGGCTTTTTTTTTAAATGTCAATTACACGATTATTTTTAAACTAAATCATATCCCAGCTAAACTAAATCACATCCGCGCATTATAACTTATATCAAATAAAATGAGTATTTCAGGTAAATTCCAAATAGTAATTAATTATTTGTATCCCGACAGGAGAACCAATGCCTTCGTATCAAGATCCTTGGCGATTGCTATTACTGCGTGTCCGGCCTGCCCATTTCCCGGCCCCAACATGCAACCAATTGTGTCAACATGGGCCTGCAGATGATCGATGCCATCAGGTGAGTGTGCTCCACGTTTTGCCTGGGCCAGGCTTGGCCCGACCGAGGTCTGTTGGTTCCTGGTCAACATTTGCATTGGCCCCGTCATCGGGCTGTACGTCTTGTTTGTCTTTCGCTCCTGGCCTGCCTTTGACTTTCACTCCGAGCTGCTTTGGCCAAGGCCATTTGACACCGTGATTGTTGGACTTGTGGCTAGCTGGGAATCGTTGTTGCATTCACAGTTAACTGAACCATAAAGCGTCCATTTGCTTGGTTAGGTTTCGGACCTGTTCGAGGCTCCTGGCCCAAAAGCGGATTAAACCAAATATTAAAATGGAAAAGCATTATTGCATCTATTACTGGACCATTTTTGTGTAACTTTATTTAGTTCTTTTATAGGTTTTCTTAGTTTAATATTAACCTATTTTTATCTAAGTTTTGCTTTAATATCTAGTTTCAACTCTTGGAAAATTCATTGAATTTAAAACCTTTAGAAAGAAGAAATGCAGAGAAACCTAAAATGAAATTAAAATGCAAATTTAAATTGCGCATTATCCCAATTTTGAATCCAATTAGAGGCGTGCCAACGCATTTGATCTGCCATTTTCATCTGTGACCGGTTTCGAGGTTTTAATTGCAGCCAAATATCCTCGCATTCCCGCCGGAGTCACTCTCCGAAACCCTCGGCTTTATGGAGGCCCATTAAATACGTATTATGCTATAAAGGCACACGAACGAGATGGGAAATAAAAGAATGCCAAACAGAAACATCATAAAATACAATAAACAATATCGACACAAAGGCCATTTTATTACACGCGAGAATTTATGCACAAGTGGCCTTAGGACCAAGGAGCCTCTCATTTTGGCTTTTCGCTTGCCTTTTTCCCGGCTTTTTATTGGACTCTGTGCTTTTTCCTATTGTTTATTTTTGCGTGCCGGCCTTTCCTTATTTCGGAGCCTTCCGACCTCTGGCTCTTTAATCTTTGCGCCTACCAATGCCCCCAACTTGGCCCAGAATCTGGCTTTGTTCCACCCGCAAAGTCGCTCTAAAAGATACTCATACTCGTACTGTTGACTTTCGGCCAGCTTAACAAGCAGCCAGGGAAATGCCTGGAAAGTTTTCAGCAAAAAGCAAACAAGATTTAATTATGAATTGCATTTCCTTTGTCATTTAATCTCGAAAATGGGCAACTTTAATAAGGCTCGCGAATGCCCCAAAATGTAGGCAATGGATTAGGTCTCAAAGTCATATTGATTTTATCGCTTTTAGTTTGGAAAATATTTACATTAATTATGCAGTTCAATCAGAATTTAGCAACTTTTTGTTTTAAAAACTTTGCCACTTAGATATTCATAATCCCAAAATCCGGATACAAGAATCCAGTACCTTCTTCGTTGATGCGGCCATATCCATATCCTGCTAACCAAATGGCCGGGAAGGGCAAAGGCAAATAAAACCCCGAAGGGTTCCCCAGTGATTTGGCCTTCGATGCGGCTCATTTGACCCCGACGGCATTCAGGACAACAGAAAATACTGGTTAACGTTAATAACTCAAGAACTCTTGTTGGCCAGCCTTCAGAGCCGAGGCCCTCGTTGTGGCAAAGGCTATCCAGGAACTAAAGTTCCTGCAAAGGCAACACTCAAAAAAATGTTCTGTGATATAGGAAAATAAGTTTAAAGATTTTTTTACATTTTTTGAAAAGAAATTACTTTTATTAAAATCAGAAAAGATTAATGATATAGTGTAATTAATTTTTGATATACATTTGACCTATTTTTTAATTTTAAAAATATTACAAAAAAAAAAGATAAGCACGAAACAAAAATTTATTTAACTTTAGTTTGAAATAAAGCTCAAAGGATACTCTATCAGAACATAGGTTTTTCAAGTGTCCTTTTCAGTAGTGTTTGGTCCCTCCTCGCCGGGCGATTTCCGCCCGTATCGTAGTCGTCCATCGGGCCGGAGTCGACCTGGTCTGCTTGTGCTTTATGGCCCATAAAATTGTTAATACGACGGCACAACTAGCCTGCAGTTGTGTACCTACTCGCATATCCTTAATAATACATCTGCGCGAGGCGCTGCTTTGTGCTCCGCTCATTGTTTGTCCTTCGCTTACTCCAACAGACACGTGCGTGAGGCGACCGGCATAAACGTCGACATGCGAATTGGCATCCACACAGGCAACGTTCTCTGCGGCGTCCTTGGCCTACGAAAGTGGCAATTTGATGTTTGGAGCGACGACGTTACATTGGCCAACCACATGGAGAGCGGTGGTGTCGCCGGGTAAGTGTGTGTGCACTCAGACAAAAATCTAATCGAAATTGGGACATTCATTCACCTAATTGATCATTGTTTGGATTTTATCCATAAGAATAATTATTTGAGCGATTTCAAAATGCTAATTAATACCATTTTCTTAAAGAACATATTTTTAGTCTCATGTTTTTACTAAGAAGTGTTCCAAATTTAATAGTAAAGCACATCCAAAGATATATTTTATAAGAATTATAAAACAAACCATTCGTAATAACTTTTATTTCTGTGACCTTTAAGATTTTCTCTGTGTAGGCAAGTGTTTTCCCTCATTTCGCCATTATGCTTGTACGAATGACAACGACAGCGATGACGAGCGAGGCGAACAAAAATAAATAAACAAAACGCGGAACCCGCGGGTGGGAAACCGGGTAGGAGGGGAGGCCATGGTGGTTCCCCTAATGGCGGTGGTGGCAAAAAGCGAGTCAAGCAGTCGTAATGGCAATTTAAATTAGCCTCGGTGTAGTCGCAATTAAACGGGCTTCAGTTCAAGTCAGCATAACACCCGATGGCAAAGGTTAAGGTTACGAAGAGCTGCAGATAAATACAGACAAAGAATTCCAAATTAAAGAATTCCCACATACTATATGTACAATATGCACCGAGGTTGGATTTTAATTAAATTCTATTCAAGCATGAGTAAGAATTCGAAAGAGGCATTTTAATCATATCATTATTAACAGAAGAAAGGCATAATTACTTCAATAATGAACTCAAAGAACTTGCTGAAATGTTATACGGAAATGCACTCAGAGCGTTGGGTACGGCAGCATGTTGTTTCCATTTAAGCGAGATTATATGTTCACATCTCTAGGTCGCCTTTGTATAATTAAATTTAAAATATCTTTCGGCTCAGCTTAATTCCGGGAAATTCCGAATGTTGGCTTTGCAAATGCCAAAGTCGAAAACTCTCCCACCATCAACTTCCTAGAACAGTTTAACTTTTATGCACAAACAAACAATTTCCTTTTGGTTTATTCATTTCGCGTACTTAAGTCGCGCCTGAAGTCCTTCAGATGAATGGTAGCTGCGAGTGTTCAAATGTTTTCTTTTATCTTACCTGCGGTCACATACGCAGACTTCAATTATTTTGAATTGAATTGAAATGCTAGAGTCAATGTGCCGGAAGATGCTCAGACGCCTCGGTTCGGGCTTCACGCACGAATTGCGATTCCTGAGCCGAAATATAAACAAAATTACACGGGAAACACATAAATACGAGTAGACATGGGATAGGAGACGCCTAAATTATTTTGCATAAGCCTGTGTGTGTACACCAAGAGAAAATAAGTGAAGAACTTTAAGAACTTAACTAAATATTTAGTTAGGTAATACGACAAGCGGAGGACTCTAAAATTGATTTAAACTCGTCTCCCTATATACACTGCTTAGAAATGTATTCGTAAATCAATTTGTTTTTAAAAGAAACTCTTAAAAAAAAATTAACATAAATCAAAAATCTATTAACACATGTCTTGAAAATATAATATTGCTTATGAATAAAAATATAGACTTCATAATAAGTCCACTTTTACAAAAGATTTTTGTTTCGATGTAATTGTGTGAGCCAGGTAGAGAACCGATGATATGAAAATAAATGTAGATTACTCATACGCCTCGTATGTCACCCACAAGCATTCATCATCATTCCTCAACTTTCTCATCATCTGTGCATCCCTCCTCCAGGCGCGTCCACATCACCAAGCAGACCCTGGACTTCCTGGGCGACAAATTCGAGGTAGAGCAGGGTGAGGGCGGCAACCGGGATGCCTATTTGGCGGACCACAAGATAGAAACCTATCTCATCGTGCCCCCGAAACCGGCCTACACCTACAGCGTTCCA
Organism: Drosophila asahinai; assembly: GCA_008042795.1. Taxonomy (NCBI): domain Eukaryota; kingdom Metazoa; phylum Arthropoda; class Insecta; order Diptera; family Drosophilidae; genus Drosophila; species Drosophila asahinai. The sequence continues at coordinate 6,902 of VNJZ01006201.1, forward strand.
CGCGTGGTGGAGTGCATCGAACACAACGATCCCAGTCCGGACGAGGCCAAGGATGTGGACCACTCCAACGATGCCGTCGACGCCAACGAGAAGCTGCTCCCTGTGACGGTGGATCCACCTCCGCCTGTCCCCGATGAGAAAATGTCCCCCACTTCGACAAACAGCCAGCACGCCCCTCTTGCCTCGGCCGCCTCCATGTCCATCAAAGAGTTGTCCGAGGAGGAGGACGACCCCGACGAGGCAACGGCCGTCACAGAACCCCTAATGGCCAAGGACCAGGACAACAAGGACAGCCAGGAGATGAAACCCAATGGCGCTCACCGCGGCAGTGGCGACTCTGCCGCATCTGAGTCGGCGGCCAAGTCGGCCGCCCTCTCCTTGCCGGCTGAGGATCTGCTCAGCATGAGCGGATCGGAGAGCGGAATCTCCAACAGCGGGGCAAATGCTCCGTCCTCAAACCCGGCCAGTGTCACGCCCACGGCAGCAGCTCCCGCCGGAGCATCCTCCGCCAGCAACAGCCTCACAGTGGCCGAGGCCCCGGAGCGATCACGCCGGAAGCTGTCCGTGCAAGGTAAGAAAGCCGATGGGTATAGTTAAATAATATCAGGGGATGCTACTAAGGATTCAAAAAATGTACTAACTAACCTGTTAATAAACACAGGTGTTACCAGTTAGTACATTTTTTGAAAATATAATATTTTGAAAGAAAACCGATATCTTTTACTTTTAACTTTTACTCTTTTAATATAAATACTAAAATGATATATACATTCATTATTTATTAATTATTATTAAAAAATATTTATATTATTAGGGCTTTTAAGATTAAACGTAAAACATCTCTTGGGCTATTGGGAACATTATAAAGTTCAAAAGTGCAAAGATTTATTATTTAATAGTTTAAATAAATACAATACACCTATGCGTATCAAAATATTAATCCCATAGACCTACTTGTTTGATTCGGGTCAAGTAAAACATTTTGGAACTTACTTTACACTTTTATTAAATTTGTTTCGTATTAAATATTTTAATTGCTAATTTAAGTGTTGAAGAAGGAAACTTCGACAGAATAATTAACACCGTAACCCATCAATCAGGCCCCGTTGAGGGCATTAACACTTCAGCGTTGCTGGCGATGATTGCTTTTTATTTATGTGACCGCCTCTTCACCCCCTTTCTGTCTACCAGGTCTGATGTCCTTCGCCGACAGGCGTCGGTCCTCCGGAGCCTTCATCGAGGGACGCAAGCTCTCCATCCACAGCGGCGAAAGTTTCCGCAGCCATGCGGGTAAGTTCCCCCTGCAAAGCGCAACAGTTGAAAATCACTTTCACAAATGAGCTCAGGTTATGCATAATTTTACCGCTGGCCGGGCAACTTTTGCATCGTAAATTTATCGCAGGCTTGCATTTGTTTGCGGATTGGCCTTTGTGATAACTTTAGCCATGGCCATGGACCGAGGACCGAGGAGCGTGGACCAGACCAAAACCAGAACCGGGGCAATTAAGCTCCTTTGACAGCCAGCTGGGCTTCGTTGGTCCTTTTAGTGGTATATTTTTGGGTGGGGTGGGATTGAGGTATCGGAGGAACGGCAGGTACTGCACGTGGAGCCATGAGGTTTTGTGCTGGTTTATGGGTTTTAATTTGCCAAGGACATCGAGTACGGTGTGTGGCATGTGGCACGGGCACTTTGATGGCATTTTTAATGCGAGTGGGTGACTTTTAATGAGCTTGTCTGGCTGGCCCCCAACTAGCTGAGCTGTGAAAACTCTACAGCTTTTGGGGTGTAAAAAGCCAAGCGATTTGCGACGGAGTTTTTATTATTTATCGGATCGTACCGGACCGAAAAGATACCGTTAAAAGTCAGAGCCATTTGGAATATCTGGTCAACCCATATAAAAATATCGCAATGTATTGTGTAGCAATCCACAGTTTGCCTTAAGTTGTTCTATTAAATATCAAAGAAAGCTAATCCCCTTTGTTTGATATTATTATAAAGATTTCTATTGTCATATAGTGTTTAATTGAACTCTCTGAAATTATATATATGTATTGCACTGCTAACAAACTAAGTATTATGGTATTAGCATCCATTGCAAGGCTGTTTTATTATCTTTGAGATAAGATTAGACTGATTCCTCGCAAAGTATTCACCAGGATTAGCATTTATGTAGGAAATGCCAACTTATTATTATAAATATAAATTTAGCAATCCTAGTTGCGCAGACTTTAGTAATGTAAACGTTGAACCCTTTCTAGGTCATGTCACCCGAAATCGTCCCTCGTCGAAGATGACCAAATATGTGGAATGCTGGGGCGCAGATCGACCCTTTGCCAATATAGCCGAGTCCAAACTGGTGAAGAACATCGGGCTGGCGGTAAGTTGCAGCTCGAGTGGGGTCGGATGATGTGTATGACCTATACCCAGGCTGGAGTATGGGAAATCGAAGTTAAATGGCTGGGAAATATCAGCAAATTGGATAAGGCGATGCACAGAATTTCCTTAGATTGCTTTGGTTATTAGCTGTGTACAGTGGACTTTAGATAAATAAACATCTTTAATTTGATGTGTAATGACTGATATTAATGAGACAATACAGCATTAATTTGGATATAAGTTTTATGTGGAGCAAAAATATTATAGACTATAGATAGATTATGGTGTCAACTTTGGTTTTTCGTTTTCAAAGATTTCTTTAAAACAATCTTCACGTTATTTAAAATAACATTTAAACTTTTATAGATTGCCTTAATGCGATTCAATAAGTTTCGTTAGTTAATCCAATTTGCATATAGGCCATGTCTACTGTAAATAAATCTATGTATACCCCATAGGCCAAAGCCTATTATAATGTGTCCTTCTCGTTTCTCCCCCTTTCCCGGACGCAGAGCATCGCCATGATTGAATCAAATTTACTGCCGCCGGAGCGAAAATGTTTCAATTTTAATTTCTTCGGACCGCCCACGGAGCTGAAGCCGTTCACCATGTGGTACCGCAACACGCCCCGGGAGGCCATGTACCGCGCCCAGCCGGATACGCACTTCCGCTTCGACCTGATATGCGCCTTCGTCCTGTTCCTGTCGCTGGCCATCGTCCAGCTGATAATAATCAAATTGTAGGTGAGATCAACTAGCATTAACGAGCCCGTAGACTCACCCTTGGCTGTTCTTCCTTTCGCCCAGGAACCTGGCCCTGCTCGGCTCCCTCTTGGCCAGCTTCGTGTCCCTGGCCCTGTTCCTCTACCTGAGCAACATGTCCGTGCCGGATGTCCATGCCTCGTCGACGGAGCGCAACGGGCCTGGACAGGCCGTGGCCAGCAGTCGCTACCTGCGCCTCGCAATGTTCGTCATAGTCAACATCCTCATCTCGTCCTGTGCGGTGTTTAGTGTGGTAAGATTATATTTTATATTTTTGGTTCCCTTTATTGTAATTAAGTGACAAGTTTGAATTTAGTAAACAGTACAATTCCTATTTAAATATAAATTAAATATGATGGGTGGAGATGCTTTAAAATATTGTTTGTCAGTTCGAACTAGAATTTTAGAAAGGAAGAAAATCCGTTGATTACTAATCAGAAAAGCCTGCATTTTGTCTTTTAAAATATTAAATTCTGCTCATAACAAACAACAATATAGCTTTAAATTTTTACCCCATTGAGAAGCTGTTCTTATAGTCCATGGATACAAATTTATCTGCAATATATCTTTATATCTTCTTATGTATTCTTCAGATCTACTTCACGTCACCTGAGCAGGTGCACATTGAGCCATCGAATGCCACCGACTTGGCCATTAATTCATCGAGTGAATTCAACAACGCCACCGTGT
>VNJZ01006220.1:0-12779 GCA_008042795.1 Drosophila asahinai
CCTTTATTTATGCAAATGTTTAATATTGCCCAAATCCCTTATCATTGAATTGGCCTCTACCAATTTAATTATTATAACTTTATCTGCTCTTCTAAACGCCTGGACTGGGCTTTTGAAAACATTATTGTGTTTGGCGGGATCTATATTTTTGAATTGTGTGAAGAAACAGTAAGAGAGAGTGAGATGCCAACAGTTGAGAACAGGTCGTTTTATTAAATTTTTTATTCTCCCCCTCCCCCCGTTCTGGAAATACCGAAAGTCTCCCTTCGCGCCACCTGGTATTTTTCTGGTATGTTTCTGGTATTTCGTTCGTTCGTCTGCGTACCGGCCTTTAAAACAGCGCTTCCGAACACCGTTTCCCGACTATTCACCTCTCGCTCTCTCTCACTGCTTAGAAACGCTGTTCGCGTGTCTGAGTACTAGGCTTAAACGGCTAAAACGATTTGGATAAATTTATTTGTGTGTGTTTATGTGATTTGCATTATATAGTGAAGGTTTTCAATGTGATGTCGTAAGTATTTGAAGTGGTCATTTCTACGACAGTCAAACAAAGACATCAAATGCATCTCATTGTATAAATATTTTGTTACAGTAGTTCGAATACGTACTAGTCAAGCCCTGTCGTTTAAGATTAAAGATTAAGATTAAGAAAAAAGGCAGCTTTTTACAGGTCGTAAGTATTATTTATTTGCGTTTTCAAGCAAAAGTCCCCGGCGATCAATCTTATACATGGTTAGCAAACTTAAACTCCCTGAAATAAGAATATTGATACCGAAGGGTCGTGCGCTTTAACCCGCTCCTCTTGAAAATGGTTGATGCCCACATTAGTAGATCTAGCAATCAAGCCATTTGCAGCATACACCTAATGAAGTGAAAAATATCAGTCTGGACGTTAGAAGCTCAGAAGCAGTATGGATGATTTTATCATACGAAGGGCACAGCCGGGCAGAGTGACAGAGTTCCAACTTACTATGCATGGAACCAGACTTCTAAAGCCTTTCAAAAGCAAAAACAAGGTCAATCGTTTATCTGGATTAAAAACATCAGATGCTCTTGGCAGAGTCTACGTCACTCATCCCAACAGCAGAAAATACTTTTATATGAGAATATTACTGTATGTTGTAAAAGGCCCGACTGCCTTTCAACACCTAAGAACTATGCAAGGTGCTATTCACAATATTTATCATACCTATAGGGCATTTGGGAAAACGCATTATAATTGCAGTTCAGCTTCATCAGTTCAGCTTTATCATAATAGCGATTTGTCAAGTTACTCATTCTGCTACTCCACAGAAGCAATTTCAAGAAAATATGGCCAGTGATATTTTGATTCAGCGACGACAAGAATTAGTTTATATTGCACGCGTGCAAGGCCGGAACGGGTCTCTAGTATATATATAAAAATGTATGTCATTTTTCGTTAAGACTGTTTATCTTATAAATGGCTTTGTACAGTAGATGGCCTATGTAAAAATTGCACAAAATTGGTTGGGTGGTTATTTATTTATTTCGTTTTTTTGTAACAAATGAATTCAATACAAACTTGATTTTAAATATCATTCATGCGGTTATTATTGTTTTATTGTGTTATTTGCCCAGTGGCGCAACCCTGCTACAACCGAATGTGGTAATTCTACGAGATGCATCGTTAAAAGTACAATCGTTTCTCCAGCTGTTAAAACATAGGACTGTAAAAAATGGTCTTTTGGACATTTGGCCGCAACACGTCCAAGGCGGAAATGTTATCAATGTACCGAAATGTTTGGTTAGGAGAAGGTTATGGGAGAAAATTTTGGAGTGCAGTCTTAGTGAGAACCTGAGAACTTGCGACACGCAAATGCATGGTTTTGCAAAACCATCCGCCCAATTCATAGAAAAGATTGATCAGTTGGAAGTCGTGTTTTTACATTTAGCTAAAGATGCTTTTAAGTCTACAAAAAAATGTTAAACAAAGTTTAATAAGAGATGCCGAAGAAATGCATGTTAGCATAGCCATAAAAACGATCTATTTTAAGATAAGATTTTATAGCTGAAAACCTAAACAAAAGACTATCTTTTCAAAAAGAAAAACAGCGTATTTCTGGAAACTCAAAGCTATTAAAAATTTAATTATAAAAAAGCTTCAACCTGTTATTATAAAAGGCCAGTTTTAACCACAAACACCAAATAAGGGTTAATAAACACTTTATATTGTCGTACACATTCGTTTCTTTCACCCGAACTTTGACAGCCGAACTAGGGCTTTAATTTCCCGTACAAGGGCCCTATTTTTCCGACGAGACTACCTCCTATAATTGTATCATGCCTGCTACTTTGTGTGTTTGTTGTTTGTGTAAATTTATTTTTATACATTATTTTGTCTTTTTCATCTGTCACTTTACTATTTGCAAGTATAAGTGTGTGTCAGGAGTGTGTTGAAAAGGAATTTATTTAGGTTTTTTTAACGATTTAGTGAGTTTTGAAAGTGTATAATGTTCAAAACAGGCTTTAGCAAACATAATATACGACAGCTGGCCGGCGCACAAAGAAGAAAGAAACACGAAACAATCTGATTTTTTATTGATCAATTTGTAATTTTTTTTCTTACGTGTATATGCAGTTAAAGAAGATGGGTTGAACGACAGATGCTACAATATTGGGGTGCGCTTAAAACCAACAATGGTCGTATCGCAAACAAAATTCGATGGAAAAGCAAAAAATAATGAACAAATTTTTAGTCTCAGTAAAAAATAATAAAATATTGATACAATTGTATGCCGAATATCTTTTCTTTTGCTAAAAATATATAACTATTTTCAGTCGGTTCAATTTGCATTAAAATCCTATATACGTGGTATACCAGCCAGTAAAGCAAATGCATTACAATCCTATATAAGCATCTGCATTACAATCATATATGCAATATATAGGACGGTAATACAGAACGAAGTGTGCTCGGCTAATCGCCAAAATGCTCGATTCGACGTAGGCGATTTTGAAGGTATACTAGCAGAAAAGGCGGCCAAGCTTATAGGAAAGTAAAGCATGTTGTAGTATGAATTCGAATGCTTACTGCATTCGAAGTATGACAGATGTAATCGATTCTCGAAGCCAAACTTGCGCCAGTGGGTGTGTTCATAATTTTGTTGTGTACATACGGTGAGTCTTGAATTGTAGCTATTTGTTTTAATTTGTTTTATTAGCCTTTGGATGCCAGGTGATTGTGTTCACAGAAACCTCGTTGAAGCCGATAATCCTAAGCTCCGAAGTTTTTCCAGCTGTGTACAAAACGTTCAGGTTAGATCGGCTTTCCAGGCGAAGAGGCGGGGTCCTCATTGCGGTTGACTGCAACCTCACGGCTGAATTATTAACTTTCGAGGAATGCAACTATGCTGAATTCCTTTGTGTTAACCAATTATTTAATGGTAGTTTTACCTCTATTACATGTTCCCACACTCCCCCTTGTCGAAACTTCCAATTTATTGAAACAACCAATCCTCAAGCACATTTTTAACTACTGCACGTCACTACTTTATTACTGACTTGTTTGACATTTCTTTGTCTCTAATCAACCATGTGCTCTGCTTTGTCTCTGATCCGGCAAGAGTCACGCAACCCGAAGATCCATACCATCCTACTTTCGATGTGACTATCGATATTGGGACTGATATGGAGGATAAGTCTGATGGGCCAGTTAAGAAAGTCCACTGCTTTCGCAAGGCGGATTTTCGACGGCTGAATATATTCATATCTGAATTTGATTGATCTCTACATATGCACTGACATGGTGGATGCCATGGATATTTTTTACAATGCTATGTATTCCTTTTTTACTGAATGTGTTCCGTTATACTATTCGTCAATGTCAAATAAGCTTCTCTGGTTTAGTAAAGAATTGACTCGCCTCAAAAACATTAAGTCTTCTAAATTTAAACGTAACAGTTCTAAAGCTGTTTGTTCTCGTTATTTAGCGGCTCGGTCAAAGTTTACCGTGCTTTACGCGCAGTGTTATAAAAACTATCTGACTCGTTGTAAGGTACAGTTCGTATTAAATAATACGTTAGCAGGCAGAGGCTTACGAAGGATTCTATAAAAAGGGGGCCTGTGATTGATTATAGATCAAATATAAGTGATACAGGAATGATTATCTTATTTAATAGAGATACTTTTTCCTTAACAGAAATATCAAAAACATAGGAATTCTAGATTGAATGTTCGAATTTCAATAAAATTATGAGGATTTATACTGCTTTTAAATGATATTTTTAAGAAAGTCTCTCTTAGTTTATTTATTTTCGAAATTCATCCCGAATTTCATTAAATTTAATCACCATTTTGTAGTGTTTCCTTTTCATTATCCAACAGACTTAGTTTCTGGTAAAGTTTTGTGCGGAGCAAAGCCTCAACCCCTGACAATGTAGCCCTTTTGCGGTGCGCCTATGCTTGTATGTATTAGAGAGGAGGCGGAGCACATAAAGAGAAGTCAAAATAAATCGATAAATTCTACATAGATACACAGCATCAGCATCAGCAGCAGCAGCACAGCGGCAACACCAACGACGGTGGGCAATAAACAGCCTACGAATGGCAGTAGCAAAAACAACAACATATACAGCAGCAACAGCAACAGCAACAAAAACAGCAGGATAAAATGTTTTTCGTTTGCCTCCTTGAATTGTCCTTTCAACGGGGGAACTCCCACCGTCCGCCGCCCGACACATCCAGCATCTCATTCAGAGAACCGAATGCGAATACGAATACGAATAGGAATACGAATGCCGAGCCTCGTTCGCTTCGCTGAATGTTGTGCGAGTGTGTGCGTTTATTCGCACGCCTGAATGTCTGCCAGTTCGCACTGGCCTGAGCCTGTATGGGTGTGCTGTATCTGTATCTGTGTATCTGCCTCTGTTGTTCTGTGTTCTGCGTTCTGTGTTCTGTACTCTGTGTACTCCACTCCGCTCCTGTGTTTCCACATCTCGCTTCGTTTACTTTGCGCGTAAGCAGGTACACACACACACACACAGAGAACTCGCACCGAGTTCGGTTGGGAAAAATCAATTAAAATTTAACGCACGTCCCCAGGACGAGCGGGACTCCTTACGGATCCCCCAGAATCCCGATTCCAAGAACAGTCGTAAAAATACGCCTGCCATTTGAATGGCAATCGCGGCCACCTTAGCAGGCAATTTAATTTGTCTAATTTGAATTTTAACAGTTTAATAATTTTGTCAATACTCAACGTAAGCCAATTTCACAATCTTCCGCGCTTTCATTTGAAAATACGACAGAAAATATGCACAGGCAATCGCCGATCTTTTTGCTCAGTTTTTTCAAACTACTTATTCTCCGTCATCCAATTCCAACGAGACCTGTTCTTATAGCATGTCCAAAGCAAACCTAATCTTTAGTCCTAGCTTAAACAAAAGCTCCCTTCTTTTGGCCCTGTGCAGTCCCCTTCTAAAATGGTTTACCTAATCCGTAGAAACATCCCAATTTTCCCTTATTTTGAAGGAATCATTCATTATATCTCTCCACAGAAAGGTAGCAAAGTGGATGCTAACAACTATAGGAGAATCTCTTTATTGTTATCCAACCCAAAACTTGTCAAATACGTAATTACTCACCATATGCAGCACCTGTATAGATCAGTAATTTCTCCATGCCAGCATGAAACGACAACAAACGACAAAATTTGCAGACAGATGTCATCTATACTGATTTCAGTAAAGCATTTGACTCCGTTAATCATTCCCTTCTTATTAGGAAACTCGACTTAATGGGTTTTCCGGTCGATCTTCTTAGATGGATCTCAAGTTATCTGAATGGCAGGACGCAAAAGGTCCTCTTTAAAATCAACTTGTCGAATGTTCTCTGGGTGACCTCTGGTGTCCCCCAAGGCAGCCACCTGGGTCCCCTACTTTTTATATTATTTATTAACGACTTGCCCAAAGTTTTGACTAACTTAAGAGTACTCATGTACGCTGACGACGTTAAACTTTGCGTGCAATACAAGGACAACGCTACCCAGTTAGGTTTACAAACAGATCTTAATAACTTTTAAAAATGGTGCACTGCAAACTTATTAAACCAAAATGGCTCTAAAACAAAGCTGATGATATTCTCACGTGTCTTTCCCAAGCTTGCGACTTATACGCTGAACTGCTGCTCTTTGGAAAGGATCGCTCTAGTTGATGATTTGGGTATCCGCCTAAATCCTAAACTGGAGTTTATTGATCATATTTCGTGCATTGTGAATAAAGCCAGGGGTGTGCTTGGATTTATTATTCGATGACCCCTACGTCACGAAGAATTTATATATTTCGTTAGTTCGTCCTATTTTAGAATATGGATCTTACGTTTGGAGTCCCCAGTGGGACGTTCACAGAAAACGCATTGAGTCAGTTCAAAAGAACTTATTACTTCGCTCTTCATGGCTTAAACTCGGATGCAAACCTTACGTTTTCATCTTATTCTAGTAGACTTCTGCTAATTAACCTACCTTCCTTAGCAAACCGTAGAACAATGCTAGGCGTTGTCTTTATAACCTTTTCCGTGGTGACGTGGAAAGCAGTGATCTATTGGGTCAGTCGAATTTCCATGTACCATGTAAATCCACTAGATCCTACTTGCCTTTAGTTTTGCACCACTGTAGAATCTTGTATGAAATGCATGAACTCTTAGAGAACTATGTCCAAAATTTAATTATGTGTACAAAATAACCTCATCTGTAGATAGGCTTCCTAAACTAAAAACATTAATCTTAACCCACTTAGTACACATGCGATCGAGCTGCGCGCTATTCGTCTTTATGGTGAATAGTAGTTCCCAATCCGGTAGGGACTATCTGTATCGAAGTACGTTACCAGGAGGCACCACGCGGAGGACTTTTTCCGAAGAGAGGGTGGTGTCTATCAAGCTGATATTCACCTACGAGCCGACTTGGTGCACCAGTGGAGCCAAGGAATATACATCAGCAAAACTATGGTGATCTTGCCTTGGTCTGATGCCCACATACCAGCCCCCCGGGGTGTTACAAAGTAAAGTTAATTAAAGAATTATAGACGTTAAGAAACTTAAACAAAAAAATACAAAATTGTACACACAAGATAAACACTAAATCCCATGGGGCCTAATCAGTCGTTAATATACAATCAAATGATAAAATGGGAAAAAAAATAGCGCAAAGCGAAGGGTCGAATTAAAAACTCCTGACTGAAGTACAGAGTCAGTGGGAGTTATTAAAACATCAACACAACGAGTTGCTGAGTAACGCCCCGGCATTAACAGGGGACTATGGGAGAACTCAAGCCGTGAAAAAAAAATTTTAGCAGAGTTTTTTAAGCGTCGGCCGAGGAAACTGTGAACAATTCAATATCACAAATTGCTGAAGAGCAGGAAATGCGTCTACGCGAGACCACCAGGCACTGCAAGAACGTTAAAATACGCAGGACAAGACACGAAACGGGAAAAACCACGTTGTTGGCCAGAGAGAAGATTGAAGTCCAAGATGCAAACGGAGAATGGAGAATACTTCGATCATTAATAGATCAAGGATCCCAAGTTACTGTCGTATCGGGAAAAACAGCCTAAATTTTGAAAGTGCCCAAGATAAAAAAGAAGACCCAAATTCATGGGTTAAGGGAAAGCTTGGTTGGATTATCTAAACCATCAATACAGCTAAGAATTCGTCCAAGATTCCAAAATAAGGATCGTTTCGCGACCGAAGCAATGGTTTTAGCCACCACCACCACCAATGTTTTTTGAATATGACATGCGGAAATGGAAAAATGAAACCTTAGCGGACCCAACCGCCAATGAATACAGCAGAATTGATGTGCTGATAGGAGGAGATTTACTGGCCGAAATTCTGAGCCTTAGAATAAAACAGGAGAAACCATGATTGGCCAATGTAACAAGCTGTGCTAATTCCGATGCATCTGCATCATTAATTCGTTGATTCGTTGATCCTCCACTCCATCTTGAAATCTTTATACCCTCTATCGCTGGCAGTTTTATATACAATTTATTCCATTTATTGGATGCAAAAACGTATGATGCCGACCGCGGCTAGTGGAACTCTTCCAAAGCAATTTAAACAGAACTGTTTTCGTTGAATATACGAAGAACGATCGTCGACCGTCATGTGTATGAATCGTGGACATGTATGGATTGGATGATTCTCTTTAGAACACAAATCGCAACTTCACTGTATTGGAACTACCTTCGTACTGTAGGAATAAATTATCGTGGGGACAAGTTGGAGATTGTCGCTTTTGGAACCATTCTCGTAGTGAAGGAATTTATTATTCCTGGGGACAAGTTGGAGGATGTCGGTTTGGGCGGAAGAATACAGGACTTAGAAGCTTGAATGGAATCAATAGCCTCCAAAGTTCATTGGCGCTCAGTAAGGAATGAATTTAGCTTTAGCCACTTCGGAATTTCCGTTTTATTTTGAATGGATTGCTCCCACAAAGAAAGGATACATCAGGATACAGTCCCAGTTCTCAGTCGGAAGGCCGGACATTTCTAGGTAAGAAAGGCAACTTTTAGTGGTGCCCTGAAGCTCCTTCAAGGCTGAGGAAGATTTTTCTGCGATGGACTGCACATTAAACAATCTTTCCAGTTGGCTGTTCACCAGCGAACGCTTATTTTCGAAACGCTCAGTTAGGTTGTCTCATGCTGAGCGGAAACCATCATTGGTGAGTGGCGAATTGGAAACTATGGAATTAGCTTCGCCACTTGTCTTTGCATTTAAATAGAAGAGCTTTTCTACAGGGCCATGCGCAGGATTGTCTATATAGACCGCTGTGAAAAGGTCTCGGAAAGTCGGCCAGCGAGAATAATCGCCCGAGAAAACTTCCATGTCGCACGGAGGAAGCGGACAGCCAGACGGAATAGCATTTTGGGGCGAAGAAGGTTGGACTTGAGTTGATTTTGAAGAACTCTTCTCGATCTGTTTCATAAGTTTGGGGCACACCTTCCATAAACAGAATAATAATATTCGTATTTTGCCTGAAGAGTTGGCAAGGTGTCCGCCTCGCCCTCGGAACCAACTGAAGTAAGATTTAAGCTTGGTCAAGATGGACCATGCACGCATATTAGGATGGACTGGGCGCTGTTGAATTGTCGACTTGTGCCTCAAATGGAATCAGGATGTCTAAAGGCAAAATAAATTTATTTAAAACAGCTGGAGTCATACTGAATCTGTATTTTCTATATGTGTCGGACGGAACACAGGAATGAAAAACTGGAGTGTGTAGAATCAGTGTTCCTAGATTTAGGGGTTTTTTGATGTCCTAGGGGGAATTTTAGGGGGGGAGAATTTTTAGGGGGAAGTTTAGGGTTTTTTTCGGAACGATTGATTTAAAATTTTTAAGAAAATCTCTATAAAATTGCTTTTTTGCATTATAAATCACCTAAAATGGCAAAAATATCAAACTGATTACGAGTTTCATCGAAGCCATCGATACCAACAGAGGCGGAGAAACAAAACAAACAAAAACAACAGAATTCAAAAGAAATTTTTAATTTACCGTGTTGTTTGTGTTATTGAATTTATGAGTGCAACATACAAATAAGATTCAAGGACAAATTGGCAACGAAAATGATTTAAAGAAGAACCTTGTTTGTGTTTGTGAAGTGAAGACATTATTACATTTTTAATAATTAATAATTGAATAAATAATTCAAAGACCTATTTCGTTTTAGCATAAATATATTTGTAAATAGCACTTAATACAAAATAAATAAATCGAATTTATTGAGTTTTAATATCATTAACATATTTTTTAAATTTAGGGGGAAGACTTGATTTTTTAGGGGGAAATAATGACTATTTGAGATATTTTAGGGGGAAAGCAAAATTTTCATCTGGCAACACTGTGTAGAATGGAAACACTGAAATGTGTGGAATCGAAACACTGGAATGTATGGAGTGGAACACTGGAATGTGACTAATAGATCACTGAAATGTGTGTAGCGTATATATATATACAATGTGTTTAAAATATTCATTATACGACAGTTGATAATTTGAATTTTAACTGCCTGCAACTCCTGATAAAAGTCCTTTATGGCCGATTTTTCTACAAGAACAAAGCTCATGTATGTGTGCTCTAAATTCACCATTACATTTTTGCATTCCTCCATTCCATATTTTTCTAGAATTATTATTAGGAGACAACCTAGGTTGATGACCGTTTTGGTTGTTTCATTAGTATACGACACTAGTTCAGTTTTGGTGATATTTAGACTGCAGACCTAAAATCGTAAAAGTTTTTAATTTTAAAGATAAACCTTAAAACCTTATCCTTATCCTCCAGAGAAAGAAGCGTAATTATAGCTTGTAGTGGTATGAGCCATAACAGAACCAAAATGTCGGTCAAATTAATCCGATATCGAAGTGGGATTAGAATATTCTTGACTAATCCCGATGATTATAACATAAAAAGTCAGAAAGGGCGAAAAGTAGCATGTGCTCTGCTCTCATCTCGCTATCAATTTTTTGCTACAACATGCTACAACAACGGCCGTTACTGCTACACAGAGCACAGAACTTCATTTTCTGCTATCGCTATTGCTACAGTTTCTCAAGCGACAAAACTGCGAGCAGAGCAGAGCACATACAGTCTCGTTGCTCTGCTATGGCTCTGCTACGGCTCTCGTCAAAAAGGAAGCGATAGCAATAGCAAAACGAAATACTACGAGAGTAGCGTAGCTTTTTAAACGCTGCCTGCGACTACTTTTCGATTGGAAGTAGGCGATTTTGAAGGTATACTAGCAGGTAAGGCGGCCAAGCTTATGGAAAAGTAAAGCATGTTGTAGTATTAATTCGAATGCTTACTGCATTCGAAGTATGACAGTTGTAATCATTTTTCGAGGCCAAATTTGCGCCACTGGGTACTGTCACATAACATCGGTTTTGTGGGAGTGTTTTGGTTGTGTTTAGAGGCAAACAGGGAAAAACCCTTTATATTTCATCAGGATAATGCCTCTGTCCACGTCAGCCGGCATACCAAAAAGCAATCTTCAAAACTGATTGGTTTGTTTTTTGATTTGACTGGTTTGCTTTACGGACTTAAATAATATTTTTAAAACCTTTGAAAAATGTTGTTAAGGGTTTTTTAAGTTCATAATAGATAATTTAAAGTTGTCGATGGAGTCGAACGTCTTGAGCAAGATTGGGATTTCTTAAAGGCTGTATTGTTAAAAACACAATAACTGGGTCTGTGAGAAGCCGCTTAATTCCGGTCTTAAAAAGTGGTGAAGGATATAACAAATACTAAAAAAAAAGTAAGAAAGCTACAGTCGACTCTACTCGACTATGAGATACCCGGTAACTAAACGTTTGAGCTTCACACTAATAGGCAATTTAAAATTGTACATACATTATAACAGTCTAATAACAGAATTAGCTTCCGACCTAAACAATTTAATGTCATACTTAAATATGAATGATACATTTTATAGAAACACATAAAAACCCGATCGATCGGCGTCAAAAAATGAATTATGTTATTTTTGACCTTTCGTGCTATTTTTTTTTGTCATTTCTTCTGCAGTTGGCGCCATTATATCGCACGGCCAAGGCTCGATTACGCCACCAGTCGGCTACAGCTTGCAACAGCAGTGCTCTAGGGCGGTGTGTTAAATTCTTACCTTATTGCTAATATCTCCCATGTTTATCATTTTACTGAAATTTTCAGGAAACGTCCGCTCTATTTTATTAATTTATTGTATCTATTAACTTTAACCAGAAAATAACGAGAATATCTTGTTTAACGTTTGTTATGATTTTTGAGGGCGCAAGTGGGCGTGGCCAAATTTTAAAACAAACATGATATACGTGCAACAAATTCCAATGTTGTCACCAAATTTGGTAAATCTAGCTCTTATAGTCTCTGAGATCTGTTTAGCAAAACAGACGGGCGGACGGACGGACAGACGGACACGGCTAAATTGACTCGGCTGGTGATGCTGATCAAGAATATATATACTTTATGTGGTCGGAGATGCCACCTTCTGCCTGTTACACACATCCTTGTACCCTATGGGTACCGGGTATAAATATAAGTTTATTTTTCTTCATAGGAGTTCTTTGAAATGGTGGGTGTCGTATACTAATGAAACAACCAAAACGGGCATCAAACCTAGGTTGTCTATTAAAAATAATTCTGGAAAAAAAATTGAATGGGTGAATGGAAAAAACTAATGGTGAATTTAGAGCACACATATATGAGTTTTGTTCTTGTAAAGAAAATCCTTCATAAAGGACTTTTATCAGGAGCTGCAGGCAGTTGAAGTTAAAATTTTCAACTGTCGTATAGTTTTGAAACACAGTGAATATATATTTAATTTTGCGAATTAATTCGAAACATAAATCCTGGATTTTCAGTAATTTAGAATTTAGGAACCAATCTGACTGGTAAATACTTAGTTGGAATTAAAAAAAAAAAAAACTATTTTATTATTTTATTTTTCGGACTTATTTAGTTACCCGGCGCTGTATAAGCTCCAGTACTGTTCTCGAAAATAATGCGTATGTATTAGAGGTCTGCACGAATGCAATCAAAATTGTCGGTTATTTGAGTACAACAAGCCTGAGTCGCAATTCGGCGTGCCAAAACGGTTTCAACAAAGTGAACTGCGCAGTGGTGAGCGTTGTTTTCGTTGTATGCGAAATGAGTGAAATTTAAACCAAAGCGTAATAGATAGATTGAGTGAATGCAGATAAATGTTTCGAGTACTCGGATGAAATTTTGGCATTCTCGTCGTTCATGGCTAGCAGAGCAGAAGCAGCA